>WNWK01012901.1:0-57581 GCA_009830355.1 Cherax destructor
CTCTCACCTACCTCTCCACCATAGCCCCCACCACACTAGCCTCTCCCACACTAGCCTCCCCACCACATAGCCTCCACTCCTCTCCACACACTAGCCTCTCACCACACTAGCCTCACCACACTAGCCTCTCCACACAGTAGTCTCTCCACCACACTAGCCTCTCCACCACACTAGCCTCTCCACCACACTAGAAACTCCACCACACTAGCCTCTCCACCACACTAGCCACTCCACCACACTAACCTCTCCACCACACTAGCCTGTCCACCACACTAGCCTCTCCACCACACTAGCCTCTCCACCACACTAGCCTCTCCACCACACTAGCCTCTCCACCACACTAGCCACTCGACCACACTAGCCACTCCACCACACTAGCCTCTCCACCACACTAGCCTCTCCACCACACTAGCCTCTCCACCACACTAGCCACTCCACCACACTAGCCTCTCCACCACACTAGCCTCTCCACCACACTAGCCTCTCCACCACACTAGCCTCTCCACCAAACTAGCCACTCCACCACACTAGCCTCTCCACCACACTAGTCTCTCCACCACACTAGCCTCTCCACCACACTAGAAACTCCACCACACTAGCCTCTCCACCACACTAGCCTCTCCACTACACTAGCCTCTCCACCACACTAGCCTCTCCACCACACTAGTCTGTCCACCACACTGGCCTCTCCACCACACTAGCCTCTCCACCACAATGGCCTCTCCACCACAATAGCCTCTCCACCACACTAGCACCTCCACCACACTAGCCTCTCCACCACACTAGCACCTCCACCACACTAGCCTCTCCACCACACTAGCCTCTCCACCAAACTAGCCACTCCAATACACTAGCCTCTCCACCACACTAGCCTCTCCACCACACTAGTCTGTCCACCACACTAGCCTCTCCAACACACTAGCCTCTCCACAACACTAGCCTCTCCACCACACTAGCCACTCCACCACACTAGCCACTCCACCACACTAGCCTCTCCACCACACTAGCCTCTCCACCACACTAGCCTCTCCACCACACTAGCCTCTCCACCAAACAAGCCACTCCACCACACTAGCCTCTCCACCACACTAGTCTCTCCACCACACTAGACTCTTCACCACACTATCCTCTCCACCACACTAGCCTCTCCAATACAGTAGCTACTCCACCACACTAGCCTCTCCACCACACTAGTCTGTCCACCACACTAGCCTCTCCACCACACTAGCCTCTCCACCACACTAGCCTCTCCACCACACTAGCCTCTCCACCACACTAGCCTCTCCACCACACTAGCCACTCCACCACACTAGCCTCTCCACCACACTAGCCTCTCCACCACACTAGAAACTCCACCACACTAGCCTCTCCACCACACTAGCCTCTCCACCACACTAGCCTCTGCACCACACTAGCCACTTCACCACACAAGCCTCTCCACCACACTAGCCTCTCCACCACACTAGCCTGTCCACCACAGTAGCCTCTTTACCACACTAGCCTCTCCACCACACTAGCCACTCCACCACACCACCACACTAGCCTCTCCACCACACCACCACACTAGCCTCTCCACCACACTAGCCTCTCCACCACACTAGCCTCTCCACCACACTAGCCTCTCCACCACACTAGCCTCTCCACCACACTAGCCTCTCCACACTAGCCTCTCCACCACACTAGCCTCTCCAGCACACTAGCTTGTCCACCACAGTAGCCACTTCACCACACTAACCTCTCCACCACACTAGCCTCTCCACCACACTAGCCTCTCACCACACTAGCCTCTCCACCACACTAGCCTCTCCACCACACTAGCCTCTCCACCACACTAGCCTCTCCACACTAGCCTCTCCACCACACTAGCCTCTCCACCACACTAGCCTCTCCAATACACTAGCCTCTCCACCACACTAGCCTCTCCACCACACTAGTCTGTCCACCACACTGGCCTCTCCACCACACTAGCCTCTCCACCACAATGGCCTCTCCACCACAATAGCCTCTCCACCACACTAGCACCTCCACCACACTAGCCTCTCCACCACACTAGTTTGTCCACCACACTAGCCTCTCCACCACACTAGCCTCTCCACCAAACTAGCCACTCCAATACACTAGTCTCTCCACCACACTAGCCTCTCCACCACACTAGTCTGTCCACCACACTAGCCTCTCCACCACACTAGCCTCTCCACCACACTAGCCTCTCCACCACACTAGCCTCTCCACCACCCAGTCCAATATTTTTTAAGTAATGTTTTTCACAAAGTTTTCAGTTGAAGAATAATCAATAAAACATATTTTTTTATATTTTAAACATGTTTTTGCAAATCATCCAATGATAATATAAAGCCTTAAACAATCAACGTTTGTAAATATTATTATTTTTACACAATATATCAACATGTACGTATAATGCAAGTGTATAGATTCATTTCGAATATTTATTCTGAACTGTTGTGTGGAGTTTTGAGGTCACATGTCACAACATAGTTACTAGTATTGACTCTGGACTACCTGCAACAGCCAGTCTGGTGTCAGACACTGAGTCGCAGTTAGCGGACAGATGATCGAGCCTTCACTCAGGCGCAAAATGACCTACAACATTTTAATGACCCTGACTATCCAGGAGGTGTGTGAGTGATCGTGTTAGTTTAGAGTGAGTCGAAAACAGTGGTTTTAAGAATTTAACATGACGTTAGAATGTGAACAAGATAATATTTACGAAGGGAATTAAGGAAACTGGTTAGCAGGACTTGAGTCCTAGAAGTTGATAAATAAAGTGTCTCTGCTGTGAAGGACAGTTGGAGTGTTAACATAAGAACATAAGAAAGAAGGAACACTGCAGCAGGCCTACTGGCCCATGCGAGGCAGGTCCAAATCTCCAACGGCTTAAGCCAATGCCCCGACCCAGCCAGGTCAGGTTACATTCACTTAAGGAAGGAGCACTGCATCTGACCTAGTAGCACAACCTAGTCAGGACCAATTCACACCCAACCGCACCCACTCATATAATTGTCCAGCCGACCACCTGGTCAGGTCACTTCCACTTAAGGAATTAGTACAGGTCAGGTTACATTCACTTAAGGAAGGAGCACTGCATCTGACCTAGTACAAGCTCACACCCATCCACACCCACTCATGTATTTATCTAACCTATTTTTAAAACTACACAACGTCTTAGCATCTATGACGGTACTCGGGAGTTTGTTCCACTCATCCACAACTCTATTACCAAACCAGTGCTTTCCTATATCCTTCCTGAATCTGAACTTTTCCAACTTGAAACCATTGCTGCGAGTCCTGTCTTGGTTGGATATTTTCAGCACGCTATTTACATCCCTTTGTTTATTCCTGTTTTCCATTTGTACACCTCAATCATATACCCCCTAATTCTACGCCTTTCTAGAGAGTGCAGATTCAGGGCCCTCAGTCTATCCTCATAGGAAGATTTCTGATACATGGGATCAACTTTGTCATCCTCCTCTGTACGTTTTCCAGTGCATTTATATCCATTCTGTAATACGGTGACCAGAACTGTGCAGCATAATCTAAATGAGGCCTAACCAAAGATATATAGAGTTGAAGAACAACCTGAGGACTTCTGTTATTTATACTTCTTGATATGAAGCCAAGGATTCTGTTAGCTTTATTGCGAACACTTATGCACTGTTGTCTAGGCTTCAGATTACTACTAACCAGAACTCCTAAATCCTTCTCGCAATTACAAGTAATAAGATCTATATTATTCAGCTTATATGTGGCATGGTTATTGTCCTGCCCAACATTTAGAACTTTGCATTTGTTTACATTAAACTGCATCTGCCACTTCTCCGACCACTGCATCAGTCTATTCAAATCATCCTGGACGGCCTATTTTGGTGTCATCAGCAAATTTACTTATGCTACTATTTATTCCCTCATCTATGTCGTTAATGTAAATTGTAAACAACAGGGGGCCCAAAACTGACCCCTGTGGAACACCGCTTGAGACACGCCCCCATTCTGATTTCTCTCCATTTATGCAAACTCTCTGCCGCCTATTAGTCAACCATGCCTCTACCCAGGAAAAAATTTCTCCTCCTATTCCGTGTGCCTTAAGTTTCCTCAGTAGCCTCTGATGTGGAACTTTATCGAAAGCCTTACTGAAGTCCATATACACAATATCATATTTATTACCATGATCTACTTCCTCAAACACCTTAGTGAAAAAAGTTAGTAAATTCGTAAGACATGAACGCCCCTTTGTAAAACCGTGTTGAGATTCATTAATCAATTTATGCTTTTCAAGATGGCTACGAATTGCCTCGGCAATTATTGATTCCATAAATTTACCAACTATGGAGGTAAGGCTTATTGGTCTATAGTTCGAAGCTAAGGACCTGTCACCTGCCTTGTAAATAGGTATTACATTTGCCCTTTTCCACTTGTCTGGCACTATGCCAGTTTGTAGTGATATATTGAAAAGATTTGCCAAAGGTTTGCTAAGTTCCTCTTTACATTCCTTTAAAACTCTTGCAAACAGTTCATCAGGGCCTGGGGATTTGTTAGGTTTTAATTTCTCTATTTGTCTGAGGACCATGTCACTAGTTACCCCAATCGAGCATAGTCTATTATCTTCCTGTTCTACATAATTTATTATTTCTGGAATTCTGCTAGTATCTTCCTGAGTAAAACTGAGAGGAAGTAAGTATTGAAAATTTCACACATATCCTTATCACTGTCCGTGATCTGTCCTGAGTTACTCTTAAGTGGGCCTATCTTGTCCCTAATCTTACTTCTGTATACCTGAAAGAACCCTTTTGGGTTAGTCTTCGAATCCCTTGCGACCTTAGCCTCATAATCCCTTTTTGCTTTTCTTATTCCTTTTTTTATTTCTCTCTTTAATTGATAATATTGATTTCTTATATGTCCATCCCCTCTTTTGATACGCCTATATATGCCTCTTTTTGACCAATGAGATGTTTTAATCTATTGTTCATCCATTTAGGATCATTTTTGTTAGATCTAATTTCCCTACTTGGAACAAAAGTTGTCTGGGCAGCTAGAACTATGCTCTGAAAAACGTCATATTGGCAGCCAAAACCACCTACCTGACCCATAGTCAGGTCATCCCAATTAGCCCACCTAGGTAATTTCTCAGCCCCATGAAGTCGGCTACACGAAAGTCTGGAACAGAGACTTGATTGCAGTTACCTGGGTAATTCCATGATATATTAAAACTAAGTGATTTGTGATCGCTTTCCCCAAGCTCTTCATTAACCTCAAGATTATTAATTAGTGATTCTGTGTTAGCAAGAACCAAATCAAGCAAGTTGCTACCTCTAGTTGGTTCTGTCACAAACTGTTTTAAAAAACAATCCTGAATCGTATCAAGAAAGTCACTAGACTCAAGATTACCTGTCACATTGTTCCAATCAATGTGTCTAAAGTTAAAATCTCCCATAAACACAACATTTTCATATCTAGACGCCTTATGAATTTCGTCCCATAGCAGCTTACTGCACTCCCTATCCAGGCTTGGGGGTCTGTAAATCACACCCAAAATTAATTTTTCACGACCCTCGAGAAACTGTAGCCAAACAGATTCTGTGTCCGATGTTTCTAATCTTATATCTTGTCTAACACAACAATTTAAATTATCTCTGACATACATCGCCACTCCACCACCCTTCCTGTTGACCCTATCAGTGTGGAATAGTTTGTAACCCTGAATGTTGCACTCGGAAGGCATTTCTCTATCTTTCAGGTTGAACCAGGTCTCTGTTATAGCAATAATATCTATGTTATAGCAGTTTGATTCTTTGAACTATGATTTTCATGCCCCTCTCCCAATACAGTTATTTAATGAATGATGGTGAATATTTCTTTTTTTTTTATTTAACCAGACTTTGGTTATAAATGGCTGAGCTGGTGAATACAAAACAGCATAACAACTTATAATAACATTTACTTCATAAAAATACAAGTTTTTAAGTCATACAACAACAAATTACTGTCTATTAGTGTGCTTACTGAGTCATATATGTCTGTGACTTCCACTTTGACAGTGAAATATGAATAAATAATAACATTCCATTTAGATACGACCGAGGCAGCAGAGTTTAGTCTGTATATTAGAGTCGCTAATTTACACCATAAATATTGTTCAGTACTAGAAGTCTTGGCAGTACGAATTGAAAAACTATTGTTTTTGTTCTTATATATAAATTACCAGATACAACTTCCCAGACAAATATATATATTTTTTTATTTTTGCAAATCGAATTGCAAAATGGTGGATGAGAGGAACCTTCTTCTATAATAACACTCAAACAAAAATATGGGAATGACCTATGTAGTATTGTGCATAGGTAACCCAGGCATGCAAATAGTCCCATGAATATTGCCTAAGATACATTAAACAAGCGTTGAAATTTGAAATTTTGAAGCCGATCGAATATAGCGAAAATTTGTAAAGCAAACGAAAATGATGTTGCAGTTGATGCAAGAAAACAAGAAAGTCTGGCGTCGTGCAACTTGAATCGTCATAAATCCGCCTTTTTTCCAGTGGTTCAGACATTAGAGAGAATGGAACGAAATTGAATGACTTGGAGAGAGCATAAATGTATAGTGGAAGGAAGGCCGGGTAGGTGTCGGCCTAGGAAAGGTTGGAGGGAGGGGGTAAAGGAGGTTTTGTGTGTGAGGGGCTTGGACTCCCAACAAGCGTGCGTGAGCGAGTTAGGTATTTTCATTTTTGCATTCTATTTAAAATTCTCTACAATTCTGCAAGAAAAAAATATTTAATTTAGATTTTTTGAAAACATGATTTGATAAAATTTGGAAAAAAAGTGGCAAATTGGCAACCACACAGCTCAAAATTATTACAGATTTTTTACGAAAATACACCACCGTTTAGGGTTTGAAACTGATCAGGTGAGATATTCACTAGTTATAACGTGGGAAATAATTTGCTTAATAAAACTGACAAATTGCAATTTAAACAACTTAAAGTGACTGACAAGCTGTAAAAGTTTGAAGGCGATCAGAAAAGGCATTCTCGAATAATTGATCCGATTCCTTTGATTCCAAATTTTTAAAGTATTTCAGAAAAAAATCAAATTTTGCATCTATTCGGACTATACTTATGGATTATCATCATTTTAATAGAATGAATCGTCAATAATATTTTGAAGGGCAGATTGATGAACCATTTGTTAGTTAGTGAATAAAAAACAAATATTACTATTTAATAAAATTTGGAATTTATGACTTATAGCAGCCAGTGGCAGTGTGAACCTTGTGTCCAGGTAGCATCACCAGTGGCAGTGTGAACCTTGTGTCCAGATAGCATCACCAGTGGCAGTGTGAACCTTGTGTCCAGGTAGCATCACCAGTGGCAGTGTGAACCTTGTGTCCAGGTAGCATCACCAGTGGCAGTGTGAACCTTGTGTCCAGGTAGCATCACCAGTGGCAGTGTGAACCTTGTGTCCAGGTAGCATCACCAGTGCTCAAAATCCAGTTATGGCCAGGATTCCAACGATTACAAGTATTTTTATTTTAAATATTTTACTTCATCAACAAATTTAGCTGCAGGAAAATGAAACTTATATCGTGTCCCTAGGATGCACCAGCTATTAAATACTGACGCTGTATATCGTGGCCCCAGGATGCACCAGCTATTAAATACTGACGCTGTATATCGTGGCCCCAGGATGCACCAGCTATTAAATACTGACGCTGTATATCGTGCCTAGGATGCACCAGCTATTAAATACTGACGCTGTATATCGTGGCCCCAGGATGCACCAGCTATTAAATACTGACGCTGTATATCGTGGCCCCAGGATGCACCAGCTATTAAATACTGACGCTGTATATCGTGGCCCTAGGATGCACCAGCTATTAAATACTGACGCTGTATATCGTGGCCCCAGGATGCACCAGCTATTAAATACTGACGCTGTATATCGTGGCTCTAGGATGCACCAGCTATTAAATACTGACGCTGTATATCGTGGCCCTAGGATGCACCAGCTATTAAATACTGACGCTGTATATCGTGGCCCCAGGATGCACCAGCTATTAAATACTGACGGTGTATATCGTGGCCCCAGGATGCACCAGCTATTAAATACTGACGGTGTATATCGTGGCCCCAGGATGCACCAGCTATTAAATACTGACGCTGTATATCGTGGCCCCAGGATGCACAGCTATTAAATACTGACGCTGTATATCGTGGCCCTAGGATGCATCAGCTATTAAATACTGACGCTGTATATCGTGGCCCTAGGATGCATCAGCTATTAAATACTGACGCTGTATATCGTGGCCCCAGGATGCACCAGCTATTAAATACTGACGCTGTATATCGTGGCCCTAGGATGCATCAGCTATTAAATACTGACGCTGTATATCGTGGCCCTAGGATGCACCAGCTATTAAATACTGACGCTGTATATCGTGGCCCCAGGATGCATCAGCTATTAAATACTGACGCTGTATATCGTGGCCCTAGGATGCATCAGCTATTAAATACTGACGCTGTATATCGTGGCCCCAGGATGCACCAGCTATTAAATACTGACGCTGTATATCGTGGCCCCAGGATGCATCAGCTATTAAATACTGAAGCTGTTCATAACAGGTAAACTGGGATTTATTTAACGTGATTTAACGAGAATAAAAATTCCACACTAAATTACATATCAGATCATCATATCTGTAACTATACTTTTGAATTTCACTCTCCGTCGTTGTCGTATTTTCTGGCATCTTATGTGAACGTTTACAGTTACGCCACTGAGGATTTTGGAAGTTATCCAAGACATTCCAGTATGCTTGGGAATGGGTTCAATAATTTTGGCCATAGGGCACGTGAACATGCCATTTGTCCACAGAATATGGTCCTCGTTACCGTACACATGTGTTGAAAATTTCAGTCGATTGGATGAGGCGTTCTCGAGTTACGAACAAAATAAAATCGAAAGGTAGGGACAAGAAAAATAAATTCAGGCAGCCTATTAAAGACATTCTTTTAGGGATACCTAAAACTTCTCAAGCTGAAGTTAAGGAACATCAACATCTCATTTTGGAAGTTAATATGTTCCTACGAGAAGAGTAGATGTCCGATGACGTTTAACTCAGATATTTATTGGCTAGGTTTGCCAGAGATGGAACATCTATCATATTTTATCTCCACCATTTTAGAGGTAAGGAAGGGGCAGCAATAATGTTGAAGGATCAGTTATGGAAGAAGAAAATGGAATATAAATGTATAAATTCAAGGATTATATGGATTAAAATAAGGGCTGGATGAGAAAAGTGGGTTATAATAAGTGTTTATGCACCTGCAGAAGAGAGGAATGTAGAGGAAAGAGAGATTTTGGGAGATGTTAAGTGTAAGTTTATTCAGGCATACACAAACACAGTTACATAGATAATCATACATAGCAGCACATGTGTAGGGTTTAGGGAGTTTTGAACCAAGTGAGAGAGTAATTGTGGTGGGGGAAATAAATGCTAAAGTGGGAGAAACGGTTGTAGAGGGCGTGGTAGGTAAGTTTAGGGTGACAGGTGTAAATGATAAAGGGGAGACTGATTCAACTTTGTATAAAGTTTGGTAACATTTAATTTATATATATATAAATATATATATATATATATATATATATATATATATATATATATATATATATATATATATATATTATTAAGTGATAAATAGGTATGAATGATATAGAGCAAATGACAGTATAGTTTGTTGACTATGTATTGGTGGATAAAAGGTTGATGAATAGACTTCAGGATGTACATATTTATTGAGGGGCAACAGATATATCAGATCATTTTTTAGTTGTAAATACAGTGAGAGTAAAAGGTAGATGGGGTACAAGGAGAATAGTAACTGCCTAGTTCTTATAAAGTAAAGGAGGAGGCAGTTGGGGTAAAATACAAACAACTATTGCAGAATGATGGGCTAGTGAGAGAATAGGCAATGAGGTTGAAGAGGTACGGGGTAGATCTCACAATGTAGTGTTAGCGTATTCAGCAGAATAATAATAATAATAATAATAATATCTTTATTTACTACAAGTACATGCACATGGCATATAGGCCTAGTTGACATCAATGACATACTACTATATAGAAAGCCCCTTGTTATGCTGAGCATTTCGGGCAAATTAGGTCAGTTTTGTCCCATGATAAGACTCACACCAGTCGACTAACGCCCAGGTACCCATTTTACACTGAAGGGTGAACAGGGACAACAGGTGTCTTATGGAAACACGTCCCTAATGTTTTGCATCCGCACAGGAGGAGATTCGATCTCCGGACCTCAGAGTGTGAGCTGAGTGCGCTAGCGATCAAGCAACGGGACACCTAAGTTTGTGAATGTAGGACGGTGGCTGCGGGAGGGAAGAGGAAGTCCTAGGTGCTGTTTCTTGTATTTGTGAATGACATGACGGAAGGGATAGAGTAGAGGTGTCCCTGTTCGCAGACGATCTGAAGCTAATGAAGAGAATACAAGCGGACGAGGATCAGGTAAGCCTACAAAGGGATCTGGTCAGGCTGCATTCTTGGTCCGACAAATGGCTCCTAGAGTTAAACCCCAGCAAGTGCACAGTTATGAAGTTTGGGGAAGGACAAAAAAGACCGCAGACCAAGTACAGCCTAAGAAGTTAAAGACTGCAAAACTCACTCAAGGAAAAGGATCTTGGGGTGCGCGTCTTAAGGACCACATCTGAGGCGCAAATCAACCAAATATCTGCTGCAGCAAATGGGCGCCTGGAAAACCTGAGAATAGTGTTCCAACATCTAAGGAATCATTCACGCCGCTGCACACCGTGTACGTCAAACCCATATTGGAGTATGCAGCACCAGTATGGAACCCACACCTGGTCATGGAGCCATAGAGAAGGTTAGTATAGTAAATATACCCAGCTGTTGTCATTGTGTCTTGCTCATTAAAATATACAGATAGGAAAAAACAGGGGAAGTGGTACAGTGGATCAAGAAACACCTAAGAGGAAGGAAGCAAAGAATTATTGCCCGTGAGGTACAACGCCCCCGCGGCCCGGTCCATCACCAGGCTTCATGGTGGATCAGCGCCTGATCAGCCAGGCTCTTACTGCTGGACGCACGTAAACTGACGTACGAGCCACAGACCGGCTGGTCGGGTACTGACTTTAGGTGCCTGTCCAGCTCCTTCTTGAAGACAACCAGGGCTCTATTGGCTAGTGTGAAGAGTAGGGTTCCACAAGAGTCAGTATTGACAACAATACTGTTTCTTGTGTAAGTATAAGACAGGATAAAAGAAATCTTTTCAGAGGCATCTCAGTTCTCAGACTAAGAGAGAGACAGGACTTGCAGGATTTTTCTCTCAGATGGCTATCAGAATTTAACACCAGATGATGGAAAGTTAAGATAACTGGTAATGGGCAAAGATGACCGGAAACAGAATATAGGCATCTAAGGATAGCTGTGATAAAAGGAAAGAAGTATCTTAAGCTCTTACTTTAAGTAGGAGGTATGCCAGTGGCTTATGGATGGGTACCCGCCCAGAGTGTACTCACCTTCTAGCTATGGAACCTGCCTCCACTACATCCTTCCCAAGCTATTCCACTTCCCGACCACTCTGTGACTGAAGAAATACTTCCTAACATCCCTGTAATTCATCTGAGTCTTCAACTTCCAACTGTGTCCCCTTGTTGCTGTGTCCCATCTCTGGAACATTCTGTCTCTGTCAACCTTGTCAATTCCTCTCAGTATTTTATATGTCGTTATCATGTCCCCTATCTCTCCTGTCCTCCAGTGTCATCAGGTCGATTTCCCTTAACCTCTCCTCGTAGGACATACCCCTTAGCTCCGGGACTAGTCTTGTTGCAAACCTTTGCACTTTCTCTAGCTTCTTACTGCATGGCTAATGTGGGTTCCAAACTGGTGCTGCATACTCCAGTATGGGCCTAACGTACACAGTGCACAGGGTCCTGAACGATTCTTTATTAAGATGTGCCAAACTAGTGCTGCAAAGGCAGGAAGAATGTTGCTCTGGAACGCTATAAATGTCGTATATTTTCGCTATTATAGACATTTTCATTAATCCATCTATGATATGTTTTGAAAAATTATATAAGAAACATGCTACATATCATATAAACATAATACAGACAACCATACTCGAATTGACATAATTGTGAGGTGTGGTAGCCAGGCGGTTTGTCGGAGTGTACGGCAATAATTACAATAAGACGCTCTCTCTAGTTTAATAATACCAAAGAAACTGTGTATTCTACTTGAGGTAACTGTAGAAAACTTCTTTTGTATGCCATCACTAATAAAGTGTCACTCGCTCTCAAAAGGGTATGTTGCATTAACCTGGCAGTGTTGCTGTTGTGCAGGCTACTGCATTAATGTGAACATATAATGTAAGGTGTTTGAGGGAAAAATGCTCCATAAATGTATAAATAATGTAAGTGTTTTGGGTGGACAAATAACAGACGGTCAGATGGACACGGATTAATACCTGTCCAATTGGCCCTTTAATACTGTGATCTCAGATCCACATTAAACCTTCACCTGCTGTACAACTTGGGTTGACTTCACCTGCTGTACAACTTGGGTTGACTTCACCTGCTGTACAACTTGGGTTCACCGCGTACAACTTGGTTGATCACCTGCTGTACAACTGGGTTGGACTTACCTGATTCAACTGGGTTGACTTCACCTGCTGACAACTTGGGTTGCTTCACGCTGTACAACGTTGATCACCGCTGTACAACGGGTTGACTTCACCTGCTGTACAATAGGTGGATTACTGCTGTACAACTTGGGTGACTTCACCGCTGACAACTTGGGTTGACTTCCTGCTGTACAACTTCGTGACTTCACCGCTGTACAACTTGGGTTCAAGGAACGGAACATAGATGGATTAGAAAATTCAAATGACGAAAACAGATAGAATAAATAACTTTAATATTGATGTTCGAAACAAGTTAGCATGTGGTTCCTGTAGCAAGACAACTGAGGTTAGAGAACGTGAAATTGGAAAAATAAATCTGCTAGAGTGAACAAGGCAGTGTTCAGAGCAGAACTATGACTGACAGTGGGAAATATTAGAAATACTTAGAGTTAGAACGATTAATTTGAGAGCATTTATAGTTTATTTAGAGTATATGAAGTTTTCATACTGAAGCTCTTAACTGATCAGAATGTAATAATACCGCAACTGGAATAACTTTCAACTAACCTATAAATCCGATGGAGAAATTTTGAAAACGTGTCTTTCTATTTTAAACAGATATCTCTGTCCTGAAAAGTTACAACTCTGAAGTAAAGCTTATTTCGAAACTTATATAAAGAAATTAAAGAGTTTCCTGTATTTACAGATTCAGTAAAGGCAAATAACAGAGAGGACAGGGAAGCAACGTGGCTGGTCTTACACTTCCTAATTTATCATTCTCCCACATTGTTTATGTTGACTTGCACTGTAATGAAAGTAGTTTATTATTTTGAGTCACTATCATTGTAACACCAAAGCAACGAATTATCTTTCGTCATACATGTACATGTAATACCAGATACAAAGATCATGATTTTACACACAGTTACAGCAGACTTATAAAGATCATGCTGTCATACATAGTATCAGAAGAGATACAAATAAACACATGTTATGCACATTAAAAACATATTAAAAAAATAACTCAGTACGCAGATGCAGAAAAAATACAAGGATTATGTTGTAATATGTATAAAAACATGCAGAAACCTTAACTCAGAAACTAAAAACTATGAAACATGAACAGAAGAAACAAATTAAAAAATAATGTCCTCTCCACGGTCTGGCCGGATAGTAATTTTTATGTTCTGGCTGGACGACGTTTCCAGCCTTCCTGGGATGACGTATTTACATGACGAAGATTTCTTGTGTGTCCTTACCTGGAATCACATCTGGCTGTATATACTGGAATTATAACATTCTAGTATCATATTTGGACAATGCTTGGTGGTGAGGTCATTCTTAAAGTTAAGTTCCTCTCTGAGGAAATACTGTGTTAGTAACTTCCAGCCCTCAACGTCCCCCCTCAAGTTATATTATATATTGACACATCGGCCGATTCCCACCAAGGCAGGGTGGCCCGAAAAAGAAAAACTTTCATCATCATTCACTCCATCACTGTCTTGCCAGAGGGGTGCTTCACACTACAGTTATAAAACTGCAACATTAACACCCCTCCTTCAGAGTGCAGACACTGTACTTCCCATCTCCAGGACTCAAGTCCGGCCTGCAGGTTTCCCTGAATCCCTTCATAAATGTTACTTTGCTCACACTCCAACAGCACGTCAAGTATTAAAAACCATTTGTCTCCATTCACTCCTATCAAATACGCTCACACATGCTTGCTGGAAGTCCAAGCCCCTCGCACACAAAACTTCCTTTACCCCCTTCCTCCAACCTTTCCTAGGCCGACCCCTACCCCGCCTTCCCTCCACTACAGATTTATACACTCTCGAAGTTATTCTGTCTCGTTCCATTCTCTCTACATGTCCGAACCACCTCAACAACCCCTCCTCAGCTCTCTGGATAATAGTTTTGGTAATCCCGCACCTCCTCCTAATTTCCAAACTCCGAATTCTCTGCATTATATTCACACTACACATTGACCTCACACATGACATCTCCACTGCCTCCAGCCTTCTCCTCGTTGCAACATTCATCACCCATGCTTCACACCCATATAAGAGTGTTGGTATAACTATACTCTCATACATTCCCTTCTTTATTTCCATGGACAAAGTTCTTTGTCTCCACAGACTCCGAAGTGCTCCACTCACCCTTTTACCCTCATCAATTCTATGATTCACCTCATCCTTCATAGACCCATCTGCTGACATGTCCACTCCCAAATATCTGAATACATTCACCTCCTCCATACTTTCTCCCTCCAATCTGATATCCAATCTTTCGTCACCTAATCTTTTTGTTATCCTCATCACCTTACTATTTCCTATATTCACTTTCAATTTTCTTCTTTTACACACCCTACCAAATTCATCCACCAACCTCTGCAACTTCTCTTCAGAATCTCACAAAAGTGTAAGAGTTTTTCTTCTAGTTTTTGATATGAGACAATTTTGGTAGCCGAGTGACAGAGTGAAGAGCACAGTAATCAAGTCAACATATGATGACGACCAACAGAGTGAAGAGCACAGTAATCAAGTCAACATGTGATGACGATCAACAGAGTGAAGAGCACAGTAATCAAGTCAACATATGATGACGATCAACAGGTGAAGAGCACAGTAATCAAGTCAACATATGATGACGACCAACAAGTGAAGAGCACAGTAATCAAGTCAACATATGATGACGATCAACAGAGTGAAGATCACAGTAATCAAGTCAACATATGATGACGACCAACAGAGTGAAGAGCACAGTAATCAAGTCAACATGTGATGACGATCAACAGAGTGAAGAGCACAGTAATCAAGTCAACATATGATGACGATCAACAGAGTGAAGAGCACGTAATCAAGTCAACATGTGATGACGATCAACAGAGTGAAGAGCACAGTAATCAAGTCAACATGTGATGACGATCAACAGAGTGAAGATCACAGTAATCAAGTCAACATGTGATGACGATCAACAGAGTGAAGATCACAGTAATCAAGTCAACATGTGATGACGATCAACAGAGTGAAGAGCACAGTAATCAAGTCAACATATGATGACGATCAACAGAGTGAAAGCACAGTAATCAAGTCAACATGTGATGACGATCAACAGAGTGAAGAGCACAGTAATCAAGTCAACATATGATGACGATCAACAGAGTGAAGAGCACAGTAATCAAGTCAACATATGATGACGATCAACAGAGTGAAGAGCACAGTAATCAAGTCAACATATGATGACGATCAACAGAGTGAAGAGCACAGTAATCAAGTCAACATATGATGACGATCAACAGAGTGAAGAGCACAGTAATCAAGTCAACATATGATGACGATCAACAGAGTGAAGAGCACAGTAATCAAGTCAACATATGATGACGATCAACAGAGTGAAGAGCACAGTAATCAAGTCAACATATGATGACGATCAACAGAGTGAAGAGCACAGTAATCAAGTCAACATATGATGACGATCAACAGAGTGAAGAGCACAGTAATCAAGTCAACATATGATGACGATCAACAGAGTGAAGAGCACAGTAATCAAGTCAACATATGATGACGATCAACAGAGTGAAGAGCACAGTAATCAAGTCAACATATGATGACGATCAACAGAGTGAAGAGCACAGTAATCAAGTCAACATATGATGACGATCAACAGAGTGAAGAGCACAGTAATCAAGTCAACATATGATGAGGATCAACAGAGTGAAGATCACAGTAATCAAGTCAACATATGATGACGATCAACACAGCTCTCATTATAAGCTTCTTCTACCAAGTGTGTAATTCCTTCCTCAATATAAACTGTATACTACATAACATATTTTTTCCTTCATTACTATTTAGTAATAATCGTACTACTCATAATAAGAGAGTACAATATGACCTGATGTAGTGTAGTCAACTAACACTCTTAACAACATTCAGTTGGTTATCAATCCTTATTTTCTTTGTACTGGTAGAGGACATAGAACAACCTGATTTTCATTACTTGTTCATGTTTTTCTTAATGTTTCTGAATGTTTGATATTTATGCACACTTATTTGGTTCCACTTTAAGGTGCAAGCAAGTATTTACCCTCTTGAATCTCAGGAAATCAAAGATTTGAAATGTAACTGAAGGCAATTTATTCTCTATTCTATGGCTAAAAATTATAAAATTTGGTCCCAACATCTAAAAATTAGTTTCAGAAATAATGCCAGAAAAAAGTACTGAGACTCTTCTCTCCAGGTCGCTCCTGCCTGTCCCAGCTACTGGATCACTGTGGCAAGGTCCTGGATAAACAAAATACAGATGTAGTATACACAGACTTTGCAAAAGCTATCGACAAGTGTGACCATGGTGTAACAGCGCACAAAATGCGTGATAAAGGACTAACAGGAAAAGTTAGTAGATGGATCTGTAACTTCCTGACAAATAGAACAAAAAGAGTAATAGTAAACAGAGTAATGTCTGAGGCAGCCACTGTGAAAAGCTATGTTCCACAAGGCACAGTACTCGCTCCCATTCTATTCCTCATCCTCATATCAGACATAGACAGAGATGTAAGCCATAGCTCCGTGTCTTCCTTTGCGGATGACACCGGATTGCCATGACACCGCAAGACTCCAAGCGGACATAAACAAAATCTTCAAATGGGCCACTTGAAACAATATGAAGTTCAATGAAGAGAAATTTCAACTACTCAGATATGGAAAAGTTGAGGAAATTAAAACTGTATCAGGGTATACGACAAATTCTAACCATACAATAGAGCGAAAAAGTAATGTGAAGGACCTGGGAATGATAATGTCAGAGGATCTCGCCTTCAAAGACCACAACAATGTATCTACAGCATCTGCTAGGAAAATGATAGGATGGATAATGAGAACCTTCAAAACTAGGGACGCCAAGTGCATGATGATTATCTTCAAATCGCTTGTTCTCTCTAGGCTGGAATACTGCTGTACACTAACTGCCCCCTTCAAGAAAGGTAAAATTGATGACCTGGAGAGTGTACAAAGAACTTTCACGACACACATAAGTACGATAAGGCACCTAAATTACTGGGAACGGTTGAAGGCCCTTGATCTGTATTCCCTGGAACGCAGGCGAGATAGATACATTATAATAATCACTTGGAAAATCCTAGAGGGATTAGTACCAAACTTGCAAACGAAAATCACTCAATATGAAAGCAAAAGACTCGGCAGGAGATGCAATATTCCCCTAATGAAAATCAGGGGCGCCACGAGTACACTGAAAGACAACACAATAAGACTGTTCAACTGCCTCCCAGCATACATAAGGGGGATTACTAATAGACCCCTGGCTGTCTTCAAGAAGGCACTGGACAGGCATCTAAAGCCAGTACCTGACCAACCGGGCTGTGATTCGTACGTCAGTTTGCGTGCGATCAGCAGTAACAGCCTGGTTGATCAGACCGTGATCCACCACGAGGCCTGGTCTCAGACCGAGCCGCGGGGGCGTTGACCCCCGAAACCCTCTCCAGGTAAAGTATTAAATACGCTGTGTCCTCGCTGTATGAACTTAGGTGCAAAGATAAATATAATTTGTTTTCATATTGTATTAATGTTGCTAAAATTACCGACAACATGTTAGGTAAAAGGACACAAGTCCAACTAATGTGACAGTTTACTGTGGCAACGTTTCGCTCTCCAGGAGCTTTGTCACATTAGTAGCACTTGTGTTCTTTACCTAATATGTTTTCATATTATACATTTTGAAGCGCTGAAATATTGCTGATTATCTGATAATATTTTATTAAACAGCAAAGACAAATAAAGTTGTACAAAGTTGTGGTGGTGACCCAGTGCATCTTCACCTGTAGTTCACGTCATAACACTTCACCTGTAGTTCACGTCATAACACTTCACCTGTAGTTCACGTCATAACACTTCCCCTGTAGTTCACGTCATAACACTTCACCTGTAGTTCACGTCATAACACTTCACCTGTAGTTCACGTCATAACACTTCCCCTGTAGTTCACGTCATAACACTTCACCTGTAGTTCACGTCATAACACTTCACCTGTAGTTCACGTCATAACACTTCGCCTGTAGTTCACGTTTTAACACTTCACCTGTAGTTCACGTCATAACACTTCACCTGTAGTTCACGTCATAACACTTCACCTGTAGTTCACGTCATACCACTTCACCTGTAGTTCACGTCATACCACTTCACCTGTAGATCACGTCATAACACTTCACCTGTAGATCACGTCATAACACTTCACCTGTAGTTCACGTCATACCACTTCACCTGTAGTTCACGTCATAACACTTCACCTGTAGATCACGTCATAACACTTCACCTGTAGTTCACGTCATAACACTTCACCTGTAGTTCACGTCATAACATTTGTTGCGGCCTCCTACCTAACATGGTAGTTAGGTAGTTTACCTGCCGGCCGGCAGTCACTGGGTACGTCATCAATCCCAATGTTGGACTGCTGAGCCGACTGGACCGACAGTGCTAACCAGACTCTCCTATGTAGAGTGTACACCAGACTCTCCCATGGAGAGTGTTCATCAGACTTTCCCATGGAGAGTGTACAGCAGAACTTTTACTGGAGTGTTCTAGACTCTCCCAGAACTTAAGCTGGAGAGTGTAAACTCTCCCAGATACCATTGGAGTGTTCGACAGACAGACCTTGAGAGTGACTCTTCGTGCTGGTGACGGCCTTAGACTATCTACTGGCTTATTCACCGTACCAACTGTTGTACCTGAAATTAAATTGTTGTACCTGAGATTGTGTTTACCTGGAGTACCTGAGAGTTGTACCTGAAAAGTACAGTTTGTGTTTACCCGGAGTTTGTGTTTACCCGGAGAGCTTTCAGATGATGTGGTGTCAGGTGACTCACTTAATGTTCAGGGTATAGTGTCATCTGGTGGCACGACACAAGTTAAGAGTCGTGTATTTGGTGTTGTGTGGCAAGACGCTGTGCACAGGCTTTACTAGAGATAGAGTTCATGATACAGGGGGCGTGCCATGTGGCACAGAGAAGGTGTCGTGTGACATTGAAGGTGTCTTATGGCACAGGAAGAAGGGTGTCGTGTGACACAACCCCAGGCGTGCCATAAGACAGAGATAAGGGTGTCTGAGGACACGGTGGAGAAGGCGTATCATAACAAGGTGTGGTAGTGTCATGCGTGACACTTGAATACGGCAGCCACATGACACTAGCACTGAGTATATGATTTTACTTGTGGTATTTTATTGTACTATGATTTTGTGTATACTAAAAATGCTTTTACACAGATGATGTGTTATACAGATTATGTTTTTATATTATTAATAATATATAATAAATATTGGAAATCTGAGATTTTATTAGTATCCCGAACAGTCCTTTATTACAAATGTTATTTTTTTTGTAATAACACTTCACCTGTAGTTCACGTCATAACACTTCACCTGTAGTTCACGTCATAACACTTCACCTGTAGTTCACGTCATAACACTTCACCTGTAGTTCACGTCATAACACTTCACTTGTAGTTCACGTCATAACACTTCACTTGTAGTTCACGTCATAACACTTCAACTGTAGTTCACGTCATAACACTTCACTTGTAGTTCACGTCATAACACTTATCTTGTAGTTCACGTTATAACACTTCACCTGTAGTTCACGTCATAACACTTCACTTGTAGTTCACGTCATAACACTTCACTTGTAGTTCACGTCATAACACTTCACCTGTAGTTCACGTCATAACACTTCACCTGTAGTTCACGTCATAACACTTCACCTGTAGTTCACGTCATAACACTTCACTTGTAGTTCACGTTATAACACTTCACTTGTAGTTCACGTCATAACACTTCACTTGTAGTTCACGTCATAACACTTCACCTGTAGTTCACGTCATAACACTTCACTTGTAGTTCACGTTATAACACTTCACTTGTAGTTCACGTCATAACACTTCACTTGTACTTCACGTTATAACACTTCACTTGTAGTTCACGTTATAACACTTCACTTGTAGTTCACGTTATAACACTTCACTTGTAGTTCACGTCATAACACTTCACTTGTAGTTCACGTTATAACACTTCACTTGTAGTTCACGTCATAACACTTCACTTGTAGTTCACGTCATAACACTTCACCTGTAGTTCACGTCATAACACTTCACCTGTAGTTCACGTCATAACACTTCACTTGTAGTTCACGTTATAACACTTCACTTGTAGTTCACGTCATAACACTTCACTTGTAGTTCACGTTATAACACTTCACTTGTAGTTCACGTCATAACACTTCACTTGTAGTTCACGTTATAACACTTCACTTGTAGTTCACGTCATAACACTTCACTTGTAGTTCACGTTATAACACTTCACTTGTAGTTCACGTCATAACACTTCACTTGTAGTTCACGTCATAACACTTCACCTGTAGTTCACGTCATAACACTTCACCTGTAGTTCACGTCATAACACTTCACCTGTAGTTCACGTCATAACACTTCACTTGTAGTTCACGTCATAACACTTCACTTGTAGTTCACGTCATAACACTTCACCTGTAGTTCACGTCATAACACTTCACCTGTAGTTCACGTCATAACACTTCACTTGTAGTTCACGTCATAACACTTCACTTGTAGTTCACGTTATAACACTTCACCTGTAGTTCACGTCATAACACTTCACTTGTAGTTCACGTCATAACACTTCACTTGTAGTTCACGTCATAACACTTCACCTGTAGTTCACGTCATAACACTTCACCTGTAGTTCACGTCATAACACTTCACCTGTAGTTCACGTCATAACACTTCACTTGTAGTTCACGTTATAACACTTCACCTGTAGTTCACGTCATAACACTTCACTTGTAGTTCACGTCATAACACTTCACTTGTAGTTCACGTCATAACACTTCACCTGTAGTTCACGTCATAACACTTCACCTGTAGTTCACGTCATAACACTTCACCTGTAGTTCACGTCATAACACTTCACTTGTAGTTCACGTTATAACACTTCACCTGTAGTTCACGTCATAACACTTCACTTGTAGTTCACGTTATAACACTTCACTTGTAGTTCACGTCATAACACTTCACCTGTAGTTCACGTCATAACACTTCACTTGTAGTTCACGTTATAACACTTCACTTGTAGTTCACGTCATAACACTTCACTTGTAGTTCACGTCATAACACTTCACTTGTAGTTCACGTTATAACACTTCACTTGTAGTTCACGTTATAACACTTCACTTGTAGTTCACGTCATAACACTTCACTTGTAGTTCACGTCATAACACTTCACTTGTAGTTCACGTCATAACACTTCACTTGTAGTTCACGTTATAACACTTCACTTGTAGTTCACGTCATAACACTTCACTTGTAGTTCACGTTATAACACTTCACTTGTAGTTCACGTCATAACACTTCACTTGTAGTTCACGTCATAACACTTCACCTGTAGTTCACGTCATAACACTTCACTTGTAGTTCACGTCATAACACTTCACATGTAGTTCACGTCATAACACTTCACCTGTAGTTCACGTCATAACACTTCACCTGTAGTTCACGTCATAACACTTCACCTGTAGTTCACGTCATAACACTTCACTTGTAGTTCACGTTATAACACTTCACCTGTAGTTCACGTCATAACACTTCACTTGTAGTTCACGTCATAACACTTCACTTGTAGTTCACGTCATAACACTTCACCTGTAGTTCACGTCATAACACTTCACCTGTAGTTCACGTCATAACACTTCACCTGTAGTTCACGTCATAACACTTCACTTGTAGTTCACGTTATAACACTTCACCTGTAGTTCACGTCATAACACTTCACTTGTAGTTCACGTTATAACACTTCACTTGTAGTTCACGTCATAACACTTCACCTGTAGTTCACGTCATAACACTTCACTTGTAGTTCACGTTATAACACTTCACTTGTAGTTCACGTCATAACACTTCACTTGTAGTTCACGTCATAACACTTCACTTGTAGTTCACGTTATAACACTTCACTTGTAGTTCACGTTATAACACTTCACTTGTAGTTCACGTCATAACACTTCACTTGTAGTTCACGTCATAACACTTCACTTGTAGTTCACGTTATAACACTTCACTTGTAGTTCACGTCATAACACTTCACGTGTAGTTCACGTCATAACACTTCACTTGTAGTTCACGTTATAACACTTCACTTGTAGTTCACGTCATAACACTTCACTTGTAGTTCACGTCATAACACTTCACTTGTAGTTCACGTCATAACACTTCACCTGTAGTTCACGTCATAACACTTCACTTGTAGTTCACGTTATAACACTTCACTTGTAGTTCACGTCATAACACTTCACTTGTAGTTCACGTCATAACACTTCACCTGTAGTTCACGTTATAACACTTCACTTGTAGTTCACGTCATAACACTTCACCTGTAGTTCACGTCACAACACTTCTAGTTCACATTACACATTCCATTATTAATAATAATTAACAAATAAAACTAAGGTTATCGTAACATGGCCATTGGCTAATCATCGATCTTTTGCAAAAGCAACATGTCAGCGTGAACACTGACATGTCAGCGTGAACACTGACATGTCAGCGTGAACACTGACATGTCAGCGTGAACACTGACATGTTCAACGCTGGTGTTCTTTTTATGTTAAAGTGAACAGAAACAACAACACAACCAATACAAGTAAATTTCCATCAAGACCTGTGTGTGTGTGTGTGTGTGTACTCACCTAGTTGAAGTGGCAGGGGTCGAGTCACAGCTCCTGGCCCCGCCTCTTCACTGCCCTCTACTAGGTCACTCTTCCTGCTCCATGAGCTTTATCGTACCTTTCTTAAAGCTATGCATGGATTTTGCCTGCACTACATCACTTCCCAGACTGTTCCACTCTGTGACTGAAGAAATACTTCCTAACATCCCTGTGATTCATCTGAGTCTTCAACTTCCAACTTTGACCCCTTGTTGCTGTGTTCCATTTCTGGAACATCCTGTCTCTGTCCACCTTGTCAATTCCTTTCAGTATTTTTATATTTCGTTATCATATACCCCGCTATCTCTCCTGTCCTCCAGTGCCATCATGTCGATTTCCCTTAACCTCTCTGTCTACTAGGGACTTTATTAATACCTGATGGATAGGTTAACTCATGATAGACTTTATCAATCCCTGACAGGTGAATACAGTCCGGATAGACTTTATCAATCCCTGATAGAATGATAAAGTCCTGGTGGACTTATTGTCTTATTCACACATGTTGGTATATTATACCACTGATATACATTTATGTGCGGATAAGTGTTATACAGAGAATTGAATGTGTTGGTGTATGTGTAGGTTGTATACATGGAGATGTGTATGTGTAGGTTGTATACATGGAGATGTGTAAATGAGGTTGAAAACATGTGGGTTTGTGATCCTGTAAATCTTCGCATGAGAAGAAAATATGAACTATTAATAACAAAAATGAAAACTGATTACAGCTGTTTTCACGGAGGTAAACAAATAGATAAACACACAAGTGATTTAATGGTGAGTTGTGGTCAGTGATAGTCGATGTGATGAGCTTTGATAAGTTGAAGATACTGATGGGTGATGGTGAGATGTTATGAATAGATGATACTGTTATGGTGTTGCATGTTTGTAGGTGAATTATAGTGAGGGATGGTTGATGATTAGTTCAAATTATGGCTGGTTGATGTTGAGTATTGGTGATGGTTAAGAAATTACTTGTTTCTTCTTTTTGTCCCAAAGTGCATGTTAAGATACCAAGTAAATCTTATAAACTCACTAAGTTCAGTGTTCACTTATCAATGTTTTCCTCTGTGTTTATAATCATTGTTAATGTTTCTGGTATTTGCTTTCCACTTCTCAATGGCGAAACAGGTTAGAATTCTTTCCCTCTAAGTAACGTATGTCTTAGAAAACAACATAACACTATGATTGTCGTCCAAGATATATTTTCAGCTACTCTGCTGCGGGAACAATTATGAAATGTAGGTTTAAACTGAACATAAAGCAAATCAAACCCACTCGATGGTGCAAGAAAATGTGAAGGATCTACGAGTAACCAGACAAAGTAGTTATGAGGGACCTATGAGTAACCATATATGATGTTATGAGGGACCTATGAGTATCCATGTAGAAGGAATGCGAGGGGACCCTTGAGTAAAAAATGTAGGAAGGTTGTGTTTAGCGAGCAATTAATTGATTTTAGATCCAGCAACTAATTCAAGATAGGTTTTCCTGAAGAAATTCAAGATTGTTGGAAATTTTTCTTGACTTTATATTCACATACAATGTAGATCTGGTAAAGAACATGTATTGAACACAATGAAATGGGTCAGAACATTTAATGAATATGTTGATCAGAAACAGAGCTGGAATAGAACACTCATTGAACGTTCACATAAAACAGTTTTTTACACCTGCACAGACCCAGTGAGTCCTACTTCACACAATGTGAATGGTTGGTAGTGAGTTTTGGTGGTGAATGGTTGGGGTGAGTTGTGGTGATGGTCAGTTGTTGATGGTGAATTGTGGTGATGGATGACTTATAGTGAGTTGAATGGACGTTTTATAGTGAGATGTAGTAAGAGAAGGTTCATGCTGAGTTGTAGAGATGAATGGTTTATAATGAGTTGTGGAGATGGATGGCTAAAGTTGATTTGAAATTTTGAGAGTTAATGGTTGTTTGTAGTAATGGAGAGTTAATGGTTGTTTGTAGTAATAGAGAGTTAATGGTTGTTTGTAGTAATGGAGAGTTAATGGTTGTTTGTAGTAATGGAGAGTTAATGGTTGTTTGTAGTAATGGAGAGTTAATGGTTGTTTGTAGTAATAGAGAGTTAATGGTTGTTTGTAGTAATGGAGAGTTAATGGTTGTTTGTAGTAATGGAGAGTTAATGGTTGTTTGTAGTAATGGAGAGTTAATGGTTGTTTGTAGTAATGGAGAGTTAATGGTTGTTTGTAGTAATAGAGAGTTAATGGTTGTTTGTAGTAATGGAGAGTTAATGGTTGTTTGTAGTAATGGAGAGTTAATAGTTGTTTGTAGTAATGGAGAGTTAATGGTTGTTTGTAGTAATGGAGAGTTAATGGTTGTTTGTAGTAATGGAGAGTTAATGGTTGTTTGTAGTAATGGAGAGTTAATGGTTGTTTGTAGTAATGGAGTTAATGGTTGTTTGTAGTAATGGAGAGTTAATGGTTGTTTGTAGTAATGGAGAGTTAATGAAGTGTTTGTTTCTTTCACAATGTACATACACGAGATTAAGTTATGCTGAAAATTTAGTTTCGTGACGAATTGTGTTGGTCAGGTCAGGTGTGTTGGTCAGGTCAGGTGTGTTGCCTAACTTGATTGATATGAGTTTGATATGATCTACTTCCTCATATCCCATTCAACTTCATCCTTATTTCCCATACCAGGTCATCCTTATTTCCCATACCAGGTCATCCTTATTTCCCATACCAGGTCATCCATATTTCCCATACCAGGTCATCATTATTTCCCATACCAGGTCATCCATATTTCCCATACCAGGACATCATTATTTCCCATACCAGGTCATCCTTATTTCCCATACCAGGTCATCATTATTTCCCATACCAGGTCATCCATATTTCCCATACCAGGTCATCATTATTTCCCATACCAGGTCATCCTTATTTCCCATACCAGGTCATCATTATTTCCCATACCAGGTCATCCTTATTTCCCATACCAGGTCATCATTATTTCCCATACCAGGTCATCCTTATTTCCCATACCAGGTCATCCTTATTTCCCATACCAGGTCATCCTTATTTCCCATACCAGGTCATCCTTATTTCCCAATACCAGGTCATCATTATTTCCCATACCAGGTCATCACTGCAACTTTTATGAAAGTTTTATTAACTGAAAAATAACTATGTTAGCAGTTATTAATAAGTGGAAATTTACTATTTTTAATTGTTATGAACAACATAATGTTCAGTTACGACGTAAACACAGCCTAAACATTAACGTTAAGTATTATTTATATTATAAACATTAAGAAAAAAGAAAATTGTGTGCCACACCATTTAATCATTGATTTAAATTACAACACATTATTTTTATAATATTCGCTAACATTCACACATCACAGTACATGACACCATAACACAGTACATGACACCATAACACAGTACATGACACCATAACACAGTACATGACACCATAACACAGTACATTACACCATAACGCAGTACATGACACCATAACGCAGTACATGACACCATAACACAGTACATGACACCATAACACAGTACATGACACCATAACACAGTACATGACACCATAACACAGTACATGACACCATAACACAGTACATGACACCATAACACAGTACATGACACCATAACACAGTACATGACACCATAACACAGTACATGACACCATAACAGTACATGACACCATAAACAGTACATGACACCATAACACAGTAATGACACCATAACACAGTACATTTTCACCCCTAACATGGGAAAACAGTAAGACAGGGCGTACTTTACCAGTGTGCGGGAAACCAAACACATTAATTGTTTTTATCAATGCATCCAATTCCGTTTTATTATTACATAACATTTATACGTGTTTGGTTGTTGGTTGGGTTGGTTTTGTTTTGTTTTTCTTTTTTTAAATTAAAGGGTTAGGTTTTTAATGAGAGAAAATTTTAAATTTTTAAAAAGTTTTATAAATTTTAATTTATTTTAAAAATTGATAAAAATTTGTTTACCTTACCCAAATGTTTTTAATGATTAACGTGCCTTTGAAATTAAAAAATTAAAAAAGGTTAATTTTTTATTCCAAATTACGAACAATAACAGTTTTAAAACCCCAAAAACCCAAAAATAACAAATTGAAATTTATTTCCCCCGTTTAATTGGTCTTAAAACAACAAAAATAACAAAAAAAAATAAAGTTCCATTTTACGTTTTTTTGGGTGGAAACGTTCACCGAACCTCCCAAAAAACCAAAAAAACCTTCCCCAAAACACTTCTGTAATTGGGCAAAAATAATTTAATACAGATGAAGATAACTAAAAAAAAAAATTTTTGGGGCCCACCGGTGGGGAATAAAGGGGACTTGGGCTTCACTGGTTAGGGCTGGGTCTTGGTGGGTGAAAGGGGGCTTTGGTATCCGGGGGAACCCCCCCTGGTTTACTACCAAGACCAGCAAATTTTTCTCCAGCTAGATATGGGGGTGGAGGGGGACTTCGGGAAAAAACCGGGGAAGGCGAGACTGGAAAAAAAGGGGAAGGAGGAAGGGGAGAACCGGGGGCCCACGGTATTCCTGACACTGGCCGGGGAGAGATATGGTTTGTGAGGGAGATTTTTGGTAAGTGGGAAAGGGAGTTCTGGGGGCAGAGGACTCCTGGAACACATGGACCGGGAAAAGGGGGGGGATACGGTTGTTTGGGCAAACCCGGGGGGGAATGGGGGAAGGGGAGAATATCTGAGGGGGACAGATGGACCCCCGGACAAGAATGGGAAAGATAAAAAAAAATAATGGGGGGGGGATTAAAGACAACCACTGGCCCCACGGGAAAAGGTGGTAATAAAAAACTTAGGTGACAGTGGAAAAAAAATAATATTAAACTTTAAAAATTTTAAAAATTTTTTTAAAAAAAATTTAAAAGGTTTTAATAAAATCATCCCTTTTTCATGCATCCCAAATTAAAAAAAGTTTCAAATAAATAAGGCATTTTTCTATAAACTAGATGTTTTCAGTCGCCCTGTTTGTCAATGCCGCAAAGACTAGTGGGGCGAATAGAACATTTACAGTGAATTAGATTTGCCATTGACTGGGTATCACCTTGACACTAATATGCCATTTTCAAAAAATGTCAAAAAAAAGGCAAAAAGTCCTAAACTAATTTCAACATTCCACTAAGAATCACCAGCTTTGAGATCAAACTGTAGAGAAATTATCTTATTACAGAATGATCAATGTTCAGAATTTGTCTTATGAAGTTATCAGCATTAAAGGATGAAGACAATCACATGAGATATTCAGAAACTGCCTCATAAAAATTAGAATTAAAATTTTCTTACATGACAAAGGCAAACCGCGACCAACACTGCTTTTAAGATGTAAGAATTCAAGTAACCAGGTAATTAAGTCAATTATATTATAATAATATTATATATATTTACCTTAGGATAACCCAGTAAAGTCAGACACTGATTTATTTTTGGTAAGAAGAGACATTCTCAGGTTTATTAAACAGAAATCAATTTGATTATTAAAATTGGCATAATAAAATTTCCACAAACTAAAATATATGCAAAACTTTCATTGAGGAAAACACATCAGCACTAAAAGTTTAACGCCGACCAGAAGAAGCATTCTCCAGTTATTGCACAGACTTCAACAAAGTGTATACCTTCACTACCTACAATCAAGAAATTTTTCATCTATTTCATTTGATGAAACAGCCAGCAATTATTGTTGCTGTTGACAAGGACACAGGATATATATTGGCAACAATGCAAAGTAAAAGAGTAAAATCACTTCGTTAGGCCTGCTGGTGCATGTTACAAGTAGTAGTTGTAGTAGTAGTAGTAGTTGTAGTAGTACTAGTAGTTGTAGTAGTACTAGTAGTCTTTAGTAGTAGTAGTTGTAGGAGCATAAGTGGAAGTAACTCTTGGTTACTATGTGCTGGTGGGGTTTATTGTTTTGTGGAGAACTCTTGCTCATACCTCAGCTTCATCATCTCTTGAGTATTAGCATGAGTTCTCCTCAAAACAAAACCCCTGCTATCACATAGCAACCAAGAGTTACCTCTACTGAATGTAGTCGCTGGTGTTGAGTATGACTCCTCCATTATCATCTGTGGTGACGATAATATCTGGGGTCATTGGCGAGCTCCTTAAGGGAGCTAGTCACTCGCTGTCCTTTACTGTCTCACTTTGTTGACCAGTTCCATTGTATTTATTTTTAGCTTTATGATGAACAATGCCCTTTGAACATATCCTTGAGGTATCTTTGCTGTCATCCCTCGTGCTGTAGACATATTTCTTTATCCCCACACACCCCTACCTCTATCGTCTGTCGGCTAATGCTACCACTCTTGCCCCAGAGAGATGCACCCTATCTCTTGTATATATATCATGCTTGGAATAGAAATTGTCCCATTCCTAACTAGTCGATAATAAATGGGATTGCAACTTCTTTGTAGTGCCTGTCTAACTAGCAATTTAGACAAATTGCTATTGACATCCATTCATTTCCCACTCCTCTTCTAGGCAAAATACTACATATGACTGGGACCCTTCCTTAAACCTAATTAAACCTTTAGCTGCCCTGTATTTATCTCCTGCCCTTCCCACTATCATTTTCACCAGTACTGAGGCAGATAATGGGCTTTTCCCCATTACCTGACATGATATTATCCAACCTGTTGATTATGTCACCAACACCATATTCTGGGAAGCACACCCTCTCTCTCACCTTCCTATTTCTCTCACAGACACGGTCATATATTTTACCTGTGAGTCAACCAATACAAAGCTATTTCTACCTTTATTAGCAAAGGAGTTAGTGGTACCTTTATCCTCACTGACCATTGATGTACATTTGTCCTAGAGAAGCACGTTCCTATGACTTTTTTAACCTTCCTCACTTGGATGTTTCTTCCTTTATAGGAAACAACTCTCCACTTGTAACAGCTGTCAATCTGCTCCTTGCTGCTGGTGACATGTGTCTCTTCACTAACACCAACCACCTCAATTCATTGCTATACTTATCCAGGCGAATTTCAGTTTCTTATTTTTCCTCCTTGAGAAGCGGCACCTCCTTCACACTATTAACTCAGACTCTAAAGACACTACACAAGCAAGTCATGGTGCTCTATAACACTCCACGACTCCACGACTTGTCCCCTGCTTTAAAAATAGGAATTACATTAGCCATCTTCCACGTATCAGACACTACACCTGTTTGAAGAGATAGGTTAAAAATGTTAGTTAAGGGTTCACGGAGTTCCATTTTGCATTCCTTAAGAACCCTTGAAAAGAGCTCATCAGGACCTGGCGATTTATTTTGCTTCAAACGGTCTATCTGTTTGATAACCATTTCGCTAGTGACTGAGATACTACATAATTTATCTTCTTCAGGCCCACTAAAATACCTAATTCTTGGGATATTATTAGTGTCTTCCTGAGTGAAAACCGAGAGAAAATAAGTATTAAAAATAGAGCACATTTCATTCTCTTTGTCAGTAAGATACCCATAATTATTTTTAAGGGGACCGATCTTATCTCTAACTTTTGTTCTATACACCTGGAAAAAACTTTTTGGGTTAGTTTTCGAATCCCTAGCAACTTTAATTTCGTAGTCCCGTTTAGCTTTTCTTATCCCCTTTTAACGTCCCTCTTAATGTCAATATACTGATTCATAAGATGACCCTCACCTCTTTTGATACGCCTAAAAATTCCTTTCTTCTGCCCTAAAAGATATTTGAGCCTATTATTCATCCATTTTGGGTCATTTCTATTCGATCTAATTTCTTTATATGGGATAAATGTTCTTTGGGCAGCATGTATAGTGTTCAGAAAACTGTCATATTGATAGCTCTCTTCATTACCCCAGTCCACAGATGATAAGTGTTCTCTAAGTCCATTGTAATCTGCTAAGCGAAAATCTGCGACTGTTACTGAGTTATCCCTACTATGAAACTTCCATTCAATGCCAAAGGTAATTGATTTGTGGTCGCTTGCGCCGAGTTCCTCTGTAATTTCTAAATTATTAACAAGGGTTTCCTTGTTCTGAATCTGAACTTTTCCAACTTGAAACCATTGCTGCGAGTCCTGTCTTGGCTGGATATTTTCAGCACGCTATTTACATCCCCTTTGTTTATTCCTGTTTTCCATTTATACACCTCAATCATATCTCCCCTAATTCTAGGTGAGTTGGTCCTGACTTGCTAATCCTACTAGGTCAGATGCAGTGCCCGACCTAGCTGGGTCGGGGCATTGGCTTAAGCTAGATGTAGACTTGGACGTGCCTCGCATGGGCCAGTAGGCCTGCTGCAGTGTTCCTTCTTTCTTATATTCTTAAGTATAAGTAACAGGAGTCCAGAATTAACGATATAAATCACAGTAATATGCTTGTCATATTAGGTACACTTAGGCATTGCTGTTTTGGATCAAGATTGCCCAATAGTTATAAAAAATAAGTGTGAAAAGTTGGACATGGCAACGTTTATTTCACACTTCTTCAATATTGGCCATCGATTTTTTTTTTTATTAACACATGAATCGTTTCCCACCAAGGCAGGGTGGTCCGACAAAGAAAAACTTTCATCATCATTCACTCCATCACTGTCTTGCCAGAAGCGTGCTTATACTACAGCTACAAAACTGCAACATTAACACCCCTCCTTCAGAGTGCCGGCACTGTACTTCCCATCTCCAGGACTCAAGTCCGGCTTGTCGGTTTCCTGAAACCTTCATAAATGTTACCTTGCCACCTCACAGCACGTCTAGTCCTAAAAACATTTGTTTCCATTCCTCCTATCAACACGCTCACGCACGTTGCTGGAAGTCCAAGCCCTCGCACAAAAACCTCTTTACCCCCTCCCTCCAACCTTTTCTAGACCGACCCCTACCCCGCCTTCCCTCCACTACAGATTTATACACTCTCGAAGTCATTCTATTTTGTTCCGTCCTCTCTATATGTCCAAACCATCTCAACAACCCCTCCTCAGCTCTCTGGATAATAGTTTTGGTAATCCCACACCTCCTCCTAATCTCCAAACTACGGATTCTCTGCATTATATTCACACCACACATTGCCCTCAGACATGACATCTCCACTGCCTCCAGCCTTCTCCTTGTTGCAACATTCACAACCCATGTCTCACACCCATACAAGAGTGTTGGTATAACTATACTCTCATACATTCCCCTCTTTGCTTTCATGGATAAAGTTCTCTGTCTCCACAAGCTCCTCAGTGCACCACTCACCTTTTTCCCTCGTTAATTCTATGATTCACCTCATCCTTCATATACCCATCTGCTGACACATCCACTCCCAAATATTTGAACACATTCACCTCCTCCATACTCTCTCCCTCCAATCTTATATCCAATCTTCCGTTATCTATTTTTTTGTTATCCTCATCACCTTACTCTTTCCTATATTCACTTTTAATTTCCTTCTTTTACATACCCTACCAAACTCATCCACCAACCTCTGCAACTTCTCTTCAGAATCCCCAAAAGCACAGTGTCATCAGCAAAGAGCAACTGTGACAACTCCCACTTTGTGTTAGATTCTTTATCTTTTAACCCCACACCTCTTGCCAACACTCGAGCATTCACTTCTCTTACAACTCCATCTATAAATATATTGAACAACCATGGTGACATCACACATCCCTGTCTAAGGCCTACTTTTACTGGGAAATAATCTCCCTCTCGCCTACATACTCTAACCTGAGCCTCACTATCCTCGTAAAAACTTTTCACTGCTTCCAGTAACCTACCTCCTATTCCATACATTTGCAACATCTGCCACATTGCCCCACTATCCACCCTATCATATGCCTTTTCCAAATCCATAAATGCCACAAACACCTCTTTACCCTTATCTAAATATTGTTCACCTATATGTTTCACTGCAAACACTTGGTCTACACACCCCTTACCCTTCCTAAAGCCTTCTTGTTCATCTGCTATCCTGCTCTCCGTCTTACTCCTAATTCTTTCAATAATAACTCTACCATACACTTTACCAGGTATACTCAAAAGCTTATTCCCCTATAATTTTTCACTCTTTTTGTCCCCTTGCCTTTATACAAAGGAACTATGCATGTTCTCTGCCAATCCCTAGGTACCTTACCCTCTTCCATACATTTATTAAATAAAAACACTAACCACTCTAAAACTATATCCCCACCTGCCTTTAAGATTTCTATCTTTATCCCATCAATCCCAGCTGCCTCACGAACTTTCCCCACACTCACAACTGGTTTTTCCTCACTCCTATAAGATGTTATTCCTCCTTGTCCTATACACGAAATCACAGCTTCCCTATCTTCATCAACATTTAATAATTCCTCAAAATATTCCCTCCATCTTCCCGATACCTCTAACTCTCCATTTAATAACTCTCCTCTCCTATTTTTAACTGACAAATCCATTCTTTCCCTAGGCTTTCTCAACTTATTAATCTCACTCCAAAACTTTTTCTTATTTTCAACAAAATTTGTTGATAACATCTCACCCACCCTCTCATCTGCTCTCTTTTTACATTGCTTCACACTTTCTTAACCTCTCTTTTTCTCTCCATATACTCCTCTCTCCTTACATCACTTCTACTTTGTAAAAACCTCTCATATGCTAACTTTTTCTCTCTTACTACTCTCTTTACATCATCATTCCACCAATCGCTCTTCTTCCCTCCCGCACCCACTTTCCTAAAACCATAAACTTCTGCTGAACACTCTAACACTATATTCTTAAACTTACCCCATACCTCTTCTACCCCACTGCCTATACTCTTACTAGCCCATCTGTCCTCCAACAGTTGTTTATATCTTATCCTAACCGTCTCCTCCTTTAGTTTATAAATCTTCACTTCTCTCTTACTTGCTGTTTCCATTCTCCTTGTATCCCATCTACATTTTACTCTCACTGTAGCTACAACTAAAAAGTGATCTGATATATCTGTGGCCCCTCTATAAACATGTACGTCCTGAAGTCTACCCAACAGTCTTTTATCTACCAATATGTAGTCCAACAAACTATTATCATTTCGCCCTACATCATATCTTGTATACTTATTTATCCTCTTTTTCTTAAAATATGTGTTACCTATAACCAAACCCCTTTCTTTACAAAGTTCAATCAAATGTTCCCCATTATCATTTACACCTGGTACCCCAAACTTACCTACCACTCCCTCTCTAAACGCTTCTCCTACTTTAACATTTAGGTCCCCTACCACGATTACTCTCCCACTTGGCTCAAAAGTTCCTACACACTCGCTTAACATCTCCCAAAATCTCTCTCTCTCCTCTACACTCCTCTCTTCTCCAGGTGCATACGCACTTATTATGACCCACTTTTCACATCCGATCCTTATTTTAATCCACATAATCCTTGAATTTATACATTTATGTTCCCTCTTCTCTCTCCATAACTGATCCTTCAACATTATTGCTACCCCTTCCTTAGATCTAACTCTCTCAGATACTCCTGACTTATTCCCATTTGTTTCTCCCCACTGAAACACGCCTAACCTTCAGCTTTGTTTCGCTTAGGGCTAAGACATCCAACTTCTTTTCATTCATAACATTAGCAATAATCTCTTCCTTATCATCTGCACTACATCCACGCACATTCAGACATCCCAATTTTATGAAGTTTTTCCTTATCTTGTTTTTTAGTAATTTATACAGAAGAGGTTACTATCCCATTGCTCCCGGCATTTAGTCGCTTCTTACGACGCGCAAAGCTTACGGAGGAAGAATTCTGTTCCACTTTCCCATGGAGATAAGCATAAATAAACAAGAACAAGAACTAGGAAGAAAAATAGATGAAAAACCCAGAGGGGTTAGTATATATATGCTTGTACATGCATGTACTCACCTAGTTGTACTCACCTAGTTGTGGTAGCAGGGGTCGAGTCATAGCTCCTGGCCCCGCCTCTTCACTGGCCGCTACTGGGTCACTCTCCCTCGCCATGAGCTTTATCATACCTCTTCTTAAAGCTATGTATGGAGCCTGCCTCCACTACGTCACTTCCTAAACTATTCCACTTCCCGACCACTCTGTGACTGAAGAAATACTTCCTAACATCTCTGTGATTCATCTGAGTCTTCAACTTCCAACTGTGTCCCCTTGTTGCTGTGTCCCATCTCTGGAACATTCTGTCTCTGTCCACTTTGTCAATTCCTCTCAGTATCTTATATGTTGTTATCATGTCCCCCCTATCTCTCCTGTCCTCCAGCGTGGTCAGGTCGATTTCCCTTAACCTCTCCTCGTAGGACATACCCCTTAGCTCCGGGACTAGTCTTGTTGCAAACCTTTGCACTTTCTCGAGCTTCTTTACTTGCTTGGCTAGGTGTGGGTTCCAAACTGGGGCTGCATACTCTAGTATCGGCCTAACGTACACAGTGTACAGGGTCCTGAACGATTCTTTATTAAGATGTCAGAATGCTGTTCTTAGGTTTGCTAGGCGCCCATATGCTGCAGCAGTTATTTGGTTGATGTGCACCTCAGGAGATGTACCTGGTGTTATACTCACCCCAAGGTATTTTTCCTTGATTGAGGTTTGCAGTCTCTGGCCCCCTAGGCTGTACTCCGTCTGCGGTCTTCTTTGCCCTTCCCCAACCTTCATGACTTTCCACTTGGTGGGGTTGAACTCCAGGAGCCAATTATTGGACCAGGCTTGCAGCCTGTCCAGATCCTTTTGTAGTTCTGCTTGGTCCTCGTCCGACTGAATTCTTCGCATCAACTTCACATCATCTGCAAACAGGGACACTTCGGAGACTATTCCTTCCGTCATGTCGTTCACAAATACCAGAAACAGCACTGGACCCAGGACTGACCCCTGTGGATCACCGCTCGTCACCGGCACCCACTCTGACACCTCACCACGTACCAAGACTCGCTGCTGTCTTCCTGACAGGTATTCCCTGATCCATTGTAGTGCCTTCCCTGTTACCCCTGCCTTGTCCTCCAACTTTTGCACTAATCTCTTGTGTGGAACTGTGTCAAACGCCTTCTTACAGTCCAAGAATATGCAATCTACCCACCCCTCTCTCTCTTGTCTTATTGCTGTCACCCTTGTCGTAGAACTCCAGTAGGTTTGTGACACAGGATTTCCCGTCCCTAAAACCGTGTTGGCCGTCGTTGATAAGCTCATTTCTTTCTAGGTGCTCCACCACTCTTCTCCTGACTATCTTCTCCATGACCTTGCATGCTATACATGTCAGTGACACTGGTCTGTAGTTTAGTGCTACGTTCCTGTCACCTTTTTTTAAAAATTGGAACTACATTTGCTGTCTTCCATACCTCTGGTAGTTGCCCTGTTTCGATAGATGTGTTGAAGATTGTTGTTAGGGGTACACATAGCTCCTTTGCTCCCTCTCTCAGGACCCATGGAGAGATGTTATCCGGCCCCATCGCCTTTGAGGTATCTAGCTCGCTTAGTAGCCTCTTCACTTCCTCCTCAGTTGTGTGTATTGTGTCCAGTACCTGATGGTGTACCCTACCTCTCCTCCTTTCTGGAGGCCCTTCTATCTCCTCTGTGAACACCTCTTTGAATCTCATGTTGAGCTCCTCACACACTTCACGGTCATTTCTTGTGACCTCCCCTCCTACCTTCCTCAGCCTGATCACCTGGTCCTTGACTGTTGTTCTCCTAATGATGTGGCTGTACAGCAGCTTTGGTTCAGATTTGGCTTTCGCTGCTATGTCATTCTCGTACTGTCTTTGGGCCTCCCTTCTGATCTGTGCATATTCATTTCTGGCACTACGACTGCTCTCCTTATTCTCCAGGGTTCTTTGCCTTCTGTACCTCTTCCATTCCTTTGTACACTTGGTTTTGGCTTCACTGCACCTTTGGGAAAACCATGGGCTCATGGTAGCAAGACATACCTGCAACCTTGCATGTTTATGAGACAGAAAAAGACACCAGCAATCCTACCATCATGCAAAACAATTACAGGCTTATGTAGTACCTCCCTGGGTGGTTGCCAAATTGAAAGTCTGGAAAAGTTATATAATGTAATAACATGTTTTATACCAAAAAAAAATATTTTGTCTTGAAATTTGTATAATTTTTTTTCCATTTTACCCATGGTATGCAAAAAAATGGAAGGGATTTTACCAAATGTGTATACATTCAAAAATCAAACAACATCCCCTAATAAACTATGCAAAACTCATGATGATCGGTTCATAAATAATGGTTGACTATCAGAAGATATGCCAAAAAATCACTTTCCACAAAAATGTAGAAATGTATTGAACCTTAGTATATGGTGTGTAAGAATACTCAGTGCCTCTATATTTTTACTGAGAGTAGAACAGGTTGTATAGACATTATTCCTGAAGTTCCATGAAGATCCCTTCATCCTGAAGCTCTCTAGTGACTGGCCAATCATGACGATCCATCCCAATTAAACTGAAAAGAAATCAATAAATTCTTAATCATATATGCACACATATATGATATTTATATACATAATATAAAAATACACCAAAAATGATCATCAATTACCTACCTTTGACTAGGAGCAGGTGGACATAGATTATCTAATGCATCTTCCTTTTCCTCTTCTGCTCAGTGGTGTCTGCATATTCCTGTCCATTGATTCAAGTCGTCTTTGAGTTAATATTGAACGTCCGTAGAGCCTCAACTACCAAATAGTTCATCAACAGTAAAAAAACATCTTGAGAGAGAGAGAGAGAGAGAGAGAGAGAGAGAGAGAGAGAGAGAGAGAGAGAGTAGTGGTCCTAGCAGCAGCTGTCTCCGTTCTTGCTTTGTTTACTTCTCAAGCAATACACATTACTTCTAAGCGCTTTTTCATCTTCCTGCTAATGTTCTGGGCATATACTTTCTTCTTAGCCATCGTGTGCAGCAATATGTATAAAATGGAAGACAAAAAAAGGACGTCCCAAGGGTACACAACGATCAGACAAAGCACCACACTTTCAATTTCCTTGCACTTCTAATCGGCACTGAGACTTGAGTAGGGTTAGGTTAGGTAAGGTTCGTCAGGACACCGGACAAGTGTTTCCTGACGCGGGTCCAGTCAGATGACCCGCCGTTGCAGCTTTTGGTCATCAGACCGAGGCCTTCCGCTGGCTTACAGGTCCACCGCTTTAAAAATTATGGTCTATTACCAGCTCCTTCTTACAGCTACCCTGATGGTTGCCAATTACTAATTAGAAGATCTGACACAAAAATACCAAAAAAATTACGAAAAATTATACAAGCGCTTCTGTCATGACGAGACACGTGTTACTGTTGTTTGGTGAGCCACGCTCTTGACCTAGTAACCTTGTTTAATATATTTCCTATAACTTTTACGAAATTATCGTACAGACACAAGACACACCAAAATGTTGCCAGATTCTTGCTCTATTTTTCGGTAGGATTAACTCATTTTTCATATTTTTTAGATTTGTTGGCATCTTTCACCTCTATGGTGTCACACCAGTCCTGCTTTGTGTTGGACTGATGAAGCCGCTGTGTGGCGAAACGTTTCTTCAATTAAGATTCCCATATGTTGCATATGTGTCTCAATTCTTCAACTTGTACAATAATGGTATACAATACCAACAAGATGAAAATTAGACATGTGCAACATCTGGGTATCTTTATTGTAGACGTTTCGCCATCCAGTGGCTTTATCAATACAGATTCTAGAACAAAACTTGAAGACACTAGAACTCTATACAATTCTTCAACTTGTCGGTTTTCAAAACCATTGATCACATCCCACCTTGATCATACTCTCGGTAATGAAGGTATTTGTATTTATGACTACAGCTCTATACATCACTAGTGAGACCTCATTTGGATTATGCAGCTCAGTTTTGGTCTCCTTACTACAGCTGGATATAGATTCATTGAAGAACATACAAAGAAGAATGACTAAAATGATTTACAGTATAAGAAATCTCCCGTATGAAGATAGACTTAGAGCGTTGAATCTCCACTCCAATCTCTTTTTAAAGCCACCCAAGGTCCTAGCCTCTATCACAGTACTCGGAAGATTGTTCCACGCATCTACAACTCTGTTCGAAAACCAGTACTTGCCTATGTCCTTTCTAAATCTAAATTTATCCAATATAAATCCGTTGTTTCTGGTTCTTACTTGGTTCGATATCCTCAGCATTTTATTAATATCTCCTTTATTTATGCCTATTTTTCAATGTGGACAAGTGTAAGGTACTAGTCCTTGGTAATGAAAATATCCCTCGAATTTATAAACTAGGTGAAGTTAAGCTTGATCATTCAGAATGTGAAAAAGACTTGGGAGTCATGGTAAGCAGAAATCTAAAGCCAAGACAACAGTGCCTAAGTGTGCGCAATAAGGCTAACAGATTACTAGGATTTATTTCAAGAAGTATAAGCAACAGAAGTCCAAAAGTTATTTTACAGCTCTATACATCACTAGTGAGACCTCATTTGGATTATGCAGCTCAGTTTTGGTCTCCTTACTACAGGATGGATAAAGATTCATTGAAGAACATACAAAGAAGAATCACTAAAATGATTTACAGTATAAGAAATCTCCCGTATAAAGATAGACTTAGAGCGTTGAATCTCCACTCTCTGGAGAGACGTAGAATGAGGGGAGATATCATCGAGGTGTACAAGTGGATGATAGGCACAACACGATATACTAGAGAGTGTAGTGATATAGAGAGCAGTGTCGTTGAAGCAGTAAGCCTACTAGTGTTCACGACACTCATCCTTCAATGAGATTGTGAGATTATGCATATTTGATCGTTGAAGCAACACAGGTCTATACTGCAGTCAGTCAGCGAGTTATCTCGTTAAAGCAGCACAAGCTTCAGCGTATGACGTCACTCACGACATCTTAATGACCTGATTGTGAACAATTCACTGAGCTACGTCGGGTCTGAACCCATGGCAAACCACTGTACCATGCCGGCCTAATAAGATTCCTCATCTAAGTGTATATACATACAACACCAGATAAGGTTAGCAGAGGCCGTACTCAAGTGAAGAGGCCGCACTCAAGTGAAGAGGCCGCACTCAAGTAAAAACCTGGGTTTTGGAATGAGATCCTCTGTAAAAACCTGGCTTTTGGAATGAGATCCTCTGTAAAAACCTGGGTTTTGGAGTGAGATCCTCTGTAAAAATCTGGGTTTTGGAATGAGATCCTCTGTAAAAACCTGGGTTTTGGAATGAGATCCTCTGTAAAACCCTGAGTTTTGGAATGAGATCCTCTGTAAAAACCTGGGTTTCATAGTCACAGTGCACCGAGATTTACATAGATTTAAATATCTATAAATAATTAACAATTAACAAAGAACGAAAGAACAAGTTGTGTACAATGGCACCATACAAACTACAGAATACTTCCATAGACAAAATTAAGCAATATGACAAACAATAGAATTACTTCAAACCCATACAGACTCCGCCTTAACTAACCTTACTCCTACACACAGCTGCCATATACAGCGTAGCACAGTACACAATGATTTATATTTGATATAAAAAAACCATACATACATGTACATATATTGAGAATTATACCTTAAGGACAAAACAAATGTGTGTAGATATAAACATTATTCACTTCCCTAACTCGCTAATTCAGAAACGCGTTACACCTCACATAAGACTCACCCTATCTATCCTAACTACACCTCTCACAGACTAAATCTCCGTCTACTACTATCATCGATGTTCTCTGTAAAACCCTCACAACTTATATTACATTTAAAACAATTACCTGTGTACATTGTACAGCAAACACTATAATATACAAAACTTATCATTATGACATGGAAGGATATAACAATATGATATATTAAAGCTATTAAGGATAGCGTAGGTCTACGGCATGGTATAAACACGTGTTGAATCTTTGTAATATAGGTAACAGCTTCATACCAGTGTTGAATGGACAAAAAACCCTTCACCTTATTAAATTGAAACGTACATAATCATAATATTGACAATCTACCTATGGGGCCGCCGACACTGACCCAGTCTGGCCTACTTTGGTCCGGTGTCATGCCAACCTTGCACCACAAGGACCCACACACTCATTACCATCTCGGCTGTTAAGAGATATGGTTTTATGGAAGTTAAGCCCGTCTTCCTTCTTCACGGAATTTGACGTAGTAATGACTGTACAGTTAAGTCTTGGTAATCGACCGGAAACTCGACCGCCCAACACGGGCCATACAGGAGCTTGTTGCGGCATTTGGTGCGATACCAAGTCGCAGCAAGCACCGCTTGCGGTCATTGACCGACCTCTCCCGACAAACCCATAAGTATACACATAATCGGTCACGATGTACCCGACTACTCTTTGTACGGTGTTTGTACTCCCCCCACGTCGAGACTTAGCGCTCTAAGACTTTGAATGCCGCGTCCTCCCACAACACGTATAACTCTACCAAAACATTCTCGTATAGACTGTAAGCATTCGCAAAAATACAAACAATGATAAGCATCGCCGATCTCGATACAAACGTGACATCCCTTGCCTTCTAACATGTGTCGATTATATAACACCACCGCAGATGGTAAGATGTTATGCAAAAACCTATAAAACACTTCGTGCACCTGAGGGAAGATTCATAAGCCGTCAAAACGTCGCCAAATATCCGACCACGCATATGCATATACCGGATAAAGGCAATGCACGGGAGGAACGACCGATTGTATGTTTTCCCGTATGAGGACACTCACGCGTATCTTCTCCGGCTTTCGCGCATAAATTAGGAGACGAAGTGTATCAATCCCGATTCGTCGTTCATTACCGCAGTACCATCTACAAACATATTCGTGCAGTGCTGTAAGGGACACCGACTCATTCGACATTTCTGTCAGCTAGACATGTTTAATGAACATCCCGAATATGTAGTACACGTAAATCTATCAAGCCGAGACCTCCAGATCTCACCGGTAAACACACTACGTCATGTCACAACCAATTGCAGCTACTACCCCACACAAAACGATATACTCTGGTTAATAACCATTGTACATCAACTCGCAGTATTGGAAAGTTGCATGCAACATGCCACACTATAGCGTAGAGCAACATGTTCGTAACCCTTACTCGTTGATGTAATGTTAATCATTCGGCCCTCAGAGCCGACATACGATGGATGATATTATCTACTACTACGGACGAGTTATACTTTTGAGACTCTACCAGACGATTTTATATGTAATCCCACAGATAGTTAACTGGGTTACTCTGTTACAGACCCACCGCTGGGTCTCACCTTCAGTGACTGGCTGAACTAGAAGTAAAACGCCTGTTTTATGCGGATTACACCGCATGCCTGACGCCGGGCCGAACGCGGTAACCGTCTCTTGAACACGGCACATTTCACTGAATCCCTTTAATATTACCGTCGTATCGTCAACATATCCTATGATACTAACCGTCTCTTGGGTACTCAATCCGTCACGCTGTATTCTATTTATACTAACAATGGCTCTTTAAAATGGATCTTGCAGTAGACCGACTGAGACATTGGGCATCCTTGACGGATGCCTCGGCCGACGGGTATGCTTTGACCTAGACGGTCATTAAGTTGAACACGCATACATGCTCCATCATATAAGGAACGAGCCCAATTAACTATATCTCGCCCAAAACCCTGCCATTTCATGAAAGTCCATAATGTTTCACGTTCCAAGGTATCGTATGCTGCTTGCCAATCGACTGCTATAAGAACCCCTCCCTGGTCACGTTCCTGACATTCTTGTATATGATTAGCAATAATACTATGTCCGTAATTCATCTACCTTCCGGGGATCCCACGCTGCCCTGTATGTATTGTTTTATCGATCACCTCCTTTACACGAATTCATAAGATCTTCGCGAAGAGTTTATAGTCGCTGCATAACAGAGTAATCATGCGATAATCTGTAATGTATGAGCAAGTCTCTTTTTTTTGGAACTAAAACAACTACACTCGTCTTCTGTTGCAAACCTAACTCACTACGTACTTTCATTTCATTAAAAAGTGTTACTAGAAAGTCCTTAAGTATATCCCAATATTCCAAATAAAACTCGCTAGGAATTCCGTCTATCCCAGGGGATTTACCTACATTCGTTCTTTGTATGGCAGTCCAGATTTCGTCAGCTGTAATTAACCTTTCTAACAATACTCTATCATCGTCATTTAAATTACACGGTATATGATTGCCAAACGACTCAACCGCCTGCTTACTTACACCGTTACTCAAAGTTTGCTTGCGAAAATATTCGTCTACATAAATCCCCATCCCTTCGGTACTTGTTAATATACTATCCGGACGATACCCTGCCACACCTTCTGATGTCCGCATACTCATGATAGACGTCGCTCGCCTCAGGCGACTCTGCGCACCCAAAACAAAAACGAACGGACGGTGTCCCCACAGCGCTGCTTCGACTCCACTAGTAATTCTGCTGATGAAGATGCGACGTCAGAAGACACTCCCCATCATGGGGAGCCACAGCAAGAAAGAAAGAAGATGACACCCTCCACCCAGGGGGCTAATGCCGGGTCACCATTTGGAGAAGACCCGGGCCGGATGTACCGGCGAACATACAACAACAATAGTAATTCTGGCTCTGTTAAAACGTTCGTTGTGTAATGAGCATATCGTACTTCTTAGTGTCTCAATCTCTGCCACTGGATAAGACGCTCTGGGGAGATAACACGCATCGAGTTGGCTTTGAATATATGTGATGAAACCAGAACGCAAGTTATAATCTACTTTGCTCTGTTCAATGAAGAATTCGCTGACTAAACGTTTCTTATCATTATCCCACCACTTAATTATGTCATCACTTTCCTTACTGCTTCTCCACGCTCTTTCCCAAACTTGCCTAAATACTGTTCTCACCTCTGCCTTCTGTAATAAAGGCACGTTCATTTTCCAAAACATTGGAAAAAACTTTGGCAACCCCTCCCATGACAAGTCGGCTATTACCGCAAGATGGTCTGTACACCTGACATCGGTGTGATTGACACGCTTCACGGTCACTCCTCTCGACGTATATATACGATCGAGGCGCGCCGCATACCCTCGCCGAACGAATGTATGCGCGACGCCTCCTACGTCGCCGATAACATCAATGAGACCGACGTTACGTAACAGGTCTCCTAATTCAGATAACACTCCCCTCCCTTGCGGTTCAATGTCTTTACGTCGAACTTCGCAGTTCCAGTCGCCACCCACGACGGAAATGACTTGGAGCGAACGCAGATGGTAAACTAAGGAGTCACGGTAAAACCGTAATTTGACCCGCGAATCGCTTTCGGCCGGCCTATATACGCCGATGAAACACACAGTTATGGTACCCCACTTCCCATCTACGCGAATAACCCTACCGTCAATTCCTACTTCCCATCGCAATACATGGAACGGGCTTAACTCCCTAATACAAATCGCCACACCGCCTTTCAATCTTTGGGAATTCATTCCATACACACTATAACCATCCACCTGCAATTTATCAACCTCACGAAAATTGTGTTCTTGTATGAACACCACATCAGCGCCACACCTGCGCAAAAAGCCTTTACGCTATCACGCATTCCGTTAGCATTTAGAGTTACACACTTGAAGGAGGCTGTGTATATGTCTCTTCATACACATTCGACACTACCGATACTTTCTTAAATAATATATCACTTGTCTCTGCCCTATGACATTGGCTGGGCGAGTCACCAATTCCAGGATATAAATATACACTAGAAATGTCCTGTCCCGGGGTTTCAACCCATTGTTTCTTGCCGGGCCTTTGTCCGGGGGTGACGATATTGTCACTCCCTGCCGACACGGCGTTCCTCTTTCACGACATACTTTCTGCTATGAGACTCGTCATGGGCGACGCCTCAGCGTGAATGCTCACCAGTACCTCTATGATATCTACAGGCATACCAACATCACTGATGAATGGAGTCGGTGGAGCTACACTTAAATTTATGTCTAGAACGCTACCCTCTGCACTCGTTGTAGGAGATGCCTCAAAGCCTATGTCCCATACATGAAAGGCTGTGTCGTCACCGTCAGAGTGAGCGTCACTTTGATTCGATTGCCGATGATTGACCTGGGCGTGTATACCCTAATGATGTTGGTAAGGTCACACATGTTGAATCTTCTGACACTGCTGAAAACACTTTGTCACTCCATGCATCAGTGGACTTCCGTTTTTCGTTTCACAGGTGTCGATGACGGGGATGTTTGACGGTCCACTCCCAGTCGCCTGTGCTTCTCACACTGTGCAGCCATGTGACCTACCGACCCACAGAGTCAACACGTTCGTGGTTGGCCGGCATACATGACGTACAACTGTGTCTTAAAAGCGTCTAACATTATGTACGATGGTATTGGAGCTTTCAGCAACATTTTGATCATATACGTGCCTTCTGGAAGCATCTTGTATGGTCCGGTTGTCCACCGGCCCATCATTGTAGAATAGACATTCCCATATGCCTCGAAAGCTGTCCTGATGTCATAGTCGACTGCCTCAAAAGGGACGTTTCCTGCACGGAAACACGTGTACGACCTAGACACGTTATGTAGACACACTTCAATAGCTGATGTGACCAGGCAACGAGTGTCTTCAAAGTTTGCCACTACTCTCTCATACGCACTGGACGACGTAAATTTGACAAAGATTCTCTTAACTCCATTGAGGGATATTCCATACAACTCGCTATTTTCATACGTCTCACGCAAGATCTGCGGAAGTAAAACTGGTAAGGAAGGACCCGTCAGAGACCCAGGGGTTAACTCTACACAGACAGTGTTCCTGCGACGCCGGTTACTCTCCGCCATACTGGCTACCAGCTGCTGGTATGGGAGAAAACCTCTAGAGTGCAGCACAGTAGCACAACCTCTCACTACGAAGGGTGAGGTGCGAATGAGAAGTTATAAGCAACTGAACAGTGCTAAAAAAAAAGCGAGATTTTTTTAAAGAGAAGAGGATGCTAGAGTTTGAGACGAAACAAAGAACTCCCTTAAGACAGCTTCATTACTCCTTCCCTCCCAGTGATGCAGCTTCCCTACAGAGGGAGTCATGAGAGAGTCACAACTTTGAAGCAATAAAGAACACATTCCAACTTAAAAACTTATCTGAGATTGAAGCATTATGGAAATGAATATGCAGTAGTACCTCGAGTTACGAGTAAAATTCGTTCCAGACGGCTATTCACGTGCCGATACCGAAGGAATTTTTTCCCATAAGAAATAATGAAAATTAGATTAATCCATTTCAGACCCCCAAAAATACACATACAAAATCAACTACAAAAATACACTTACATAAATATTCGAGTTGGGAGCTGCTCGTAAGTAGAGGTACCACTGTATATATATATATATATATATATATTGCAGGCTCTGCACTATGTCTCCTCAGTGTTTACATAAAAGGTAGATCTCGAAGCATAGTTCTCAATGGAGCAGAGTTTTGTGTTGTGTCACCTTGTCTGGTACTACTGCTTATGTTGTGTCACCTTGTCTGGTACTACTGCTTGTGTTGTGTCACCTTGTCTGGTACTACTGCTTGTGTTGTGTCACCTTTTTTGGTAATACTGTTTGTGTTGTGTCACCTTGTCTGGTACTACTGCTTATGTTGTGTCACTTTGTCTGGTACTACTGCTTGTGTTGTGTCACCTTGTCTGGTACTACTGCTTGTGTTGTGTCACCTTGTCTGGTACTACTGCTTGTATTGTGTCACCCTTTTTGGTAATACTCTTTGTGTTGTGTCACCTTGTCTGGTACTACTGCTTATGTTGTGTCACTTTGTCTGGTACTACTGCTTGTGTTGTGTCACCTTTTTTGTCCCCTTGTCTGGTACTACTGCTTGTATTTTGCCACCTTTTTTGGTAATACTGCTTGTGTTGTGTCACTTTGTCTGGTACTGCTGCTTGTGTTGTGTCACCTTGTCTGGTACTACTGCTTGTGTTGTGTCACCTTATCTGGCACTACTGCTTGTGTTGTGACACCTTGTCTGGTACTACTGTTTGTGTTGTGTCACCTTGTCTGGCACTACTGTTTGTGTTGTGTCATCTTGTCTGGTACAGGTGCTTGTGTTGTGTTACCTTGTCTGGTAGCACTGTTTGTGTTGTGTCACCTTGTCTGGTAGTACTTCTTGTGTTGTGTCACCTTGTCTGGCAGTACTGCTTGTGTTGTGTCACCTTGTCTGGTACTACTGTTTTTGCTGTGTCATCTTGTCTGGTACTACTGTTTGTGTTGTGTCATCTTGTCTGGTATTACTGCTTGTGTTGTGTCACCTTGTCTAGCACAACTGCTTGTGTTGTGTCACCTTCTCTCGCACTACTAATTGTGTTGTGTCACCTTGTCTGGCACTACTGCTTGTGTTGTGTTACCTTGTCTGATACTACTGCTTGTGTAGTGTCACCTTGTCTGGTTGTACTGGTTGTGTTGTGTCACCTTGTCTGGTACTACTGCTTGAGTTGTGTCACCTTGTCTTGTACTTTTGCTTGTGTTGTGTCACTTTGTCTGGCACTACTTCTTGTGTTGTGTCACCTTTTCTGGTACAACTGCTTGTGTTGTGTCACTTTGTCTAGTACTACTGTTTGTGTTGTGTCACCTTGTCTGGTACTACTGTTTGTGTTGTGTCAACTTGTCTGGTTCTACTGTTTGTGTTGTGTCACCTTGTCTGGTACTACTGTTTGTGTTGTGTCAACTTGTCTGGTACTACTGTTTGTGTTGTGTCAACTTGTCTGGTTCTACTGTTTGTGTTGTGTCACCTTGTCTGGTACTACTGTTTGTGTTGTGTCACCTTGTCTTGTACTACTGCTTGTGTTGTGTCACCTTGTCTGGTACTATTGCATGTGTTGTGTCACCTTGTCAATTACTACCGCTTGTGTTGTGTCGCCTTATCTGGCACTACTGCTTGTGTTGTGTCACCTTGTCTGGAACTAGTGTGTGTGTTGCGTCACCTTGTCTGGTACTACTGCTTGAGTTGTGTTACCTTGTCTGGCACTACTGCTTGTGTTGTGTCACCTTGTCTGGTACTACTGCTTGTTTTGTGTCACCTTGTCTGGTACTACTGTGTGTTGTGTCACCTTGTCTGGCTACTGTTTGTGTAGTGTCACCTTGTCTGGTATACTGTTGAGTTGTGTCACCTTGTCTGGTACTACTGTGAGTGTTTGTACCTTGTCTGGCACTACTGCTTGTGTTGTGTCACCTTGTCTGGTACTACTGGTTGTGCTGTGTCACCTTGTCTGGTACTACTGCTTGAGTTGTGTCACCTTGTCTTGTACTTTTGCTTGTGTTGTGTCACTTTGTCTTGCACTACTTCTTGTGTTGTGTCACCTTTTCTGGTACAACTGCTTGTGTTGTGTCACTTTGTCTCGTACTACTGTTTGTGTTGTGTCACCTTGTCTGGTACTACTGTTTGTGTTGTGTCAACTTGTCTGGTTCTACTGTTTGTGTTGTGTCACCTTGTCTGGTACTACTGTTTGTGTTGTGTACACTTGTCTGGCACTACTGCTTGTGTTGTGTCACCTTGTCTGGTACTACTGCTTGAGTTGTGTTACCTTGTCTGGCACTACTGCTTGTGTTGTGTCACCTTGTCTGGTACTACTGGTTGTGTTGTGTCACCTTGTCTGGTACTACTGCTTGAGTTGTGTCACCTTGTCTTGTACATTTGCTTGTGTTGTGTCACTTTGTCTCGTACTACTGTTTGTGTTGTGTCACCTTGTCTGGTACTACTGTTTGTGTTGTGTCAACTTGTCTGGTTCTACTGTTTGTGTTGTGTCACCTTGTCTGGTACTACTGTTTGTGTTGTGTCAACTTGTCTGGTACTACTGTTTGTGTTGTGTCAACTTGTCTGTTTCTACTGTTTGTATAGTGTCACCTTGTCTGGCAATACTTCTTGTGTTGTGTCACCTTGTCTGGTAGTACTGGTTGTGTTGTGTCACCTTGTCTGGTAGTACTTGATGTGTTTTGTCACCCTGTCTGGCACTACTTCTTGTGTTGTGTTACCTTGTCTGGTACTACTGTTTGTATGGTGTCACCTTGTCTGGTACGACTGCTTGCGTTGTGTCACTTTGTCTGGTACTACTGCCTGTGTTGTGTCACCTTGCCTGGCACTAATGTTTGCGTTGTGTATCCTTGCTGGTACTACTGCTTGTGTTGTGTCACCTTGTCTGGCACTACTGTTTGTGTTGTGTCACCTTGTCTGGCACTACTGCTTGTGTTGTGTCACCTTGTCTGGTACTACTGTTTCTGTTGTGTCACCTTGTCTGGCACTACTGTTTGTGTTGTGTCACCTTGTCTAGTACTACTGCTTGTGTTGTTTCACCTTGTCTGGTACTACTGTTTGTGTAGTGTCACCTTGTCTTGTACAATTGCTTGTGCTGTGTCACCTTGTCTGGTACTACGTGTTGTGTCACCTTGTCTGGTACTACTGCTTGTGTTGTGTCACCTTGTCTGGTACTACTGCTTGTGTTGTGTCACCTTGTCTGGTACTACTGCTTGTGTTGTGTCACCTTGTCTGGTACTACTGCTTGTGTTGTGTCACCTTGTCTGGTAATACTGGTTGTGTTGTGTCACCTTGTCTGGTACTACTGGTTGTGTTGTGTCACCTTGTCTGGTACTACTGCTTGTGTTGTGTCACCTTGTCTGGTACTACTGCTTGAGTTGTGTTACCTTGTCTGGCACTACTGCTTGTGTTGTGTCACCTAGTCTGGTACTACTGGTTGTGTTGTGTCACCTTGTCTGGTACTACTGGTTGTGTTGTGTCACCTTGTCTGGTACTATTGTTGTGTTGTGTCACCTTATCTGGTACTAGGCTTGTGTTGTTACCTGTCTCTGCACTACTGTTGAGTTGTGTCACCTTGTCTGGTAGTACTGCTTGTGTTGTGTCACTTGTCTGGCATATGCTTGTGTTGTGTCACCTTGTCTGGACTACTGTTTGTTGTGTCACCTTGTCTGGTACTACTGCTTGTGTTGTGTCATTTGTCTGGACTACTGATTGTGTTGTGTCACCTTGTCTGGTACTACTGGTTGTGTTGTGTTACATTGTCTGGTACTACTGCTTGTGCAGTGTCACCTTGTCTGGTGCTACTGCTTGTGTTGTGTCACCTTGTCTGGCACTACTGCTTGTGTTGTGTCACCTTGTCTGGTAGTACTGGTTGTGTTGTGTCACCTTGTCTGGTACTACTGCTTGTGTTGTGTCACCTAGTCTGGTACTACTGGTTGTGTTGTGTCACCTTGTCTGGTACTACTGGTTGTGTTGTGTCACCTTGTCTGGTACTATTGTTTGTGTTGTGTCATCTTATCTGGTACAGGTGCTTGTGTTGTTTTACCTTGTCTCGCACTACTGATTGTGTTGTGTCACCTTGTCTGGTAGTACTGCTTGTGTTGTGTCACCTTGTCTGGCAGTACTGCTTGTGTTGTGTCACCTTGTTTGGTACTACTGTTTTTGCTGTGTCATCTTGTCTGGTACTACTGCTTGTGTTATGTCATTTTGTCTAGCACTACTGATTGTGTTGTGTCACCTTGTCTGGTACTACTGCTTGTGTTGTGTCACCTAGTCTGGTACTACTGGTTGTGTTGTGTCACCTTGTCTGGTAGTACTGGTTGTGTTGTGTCACCTTGTCTGGTACTACTGCTTGTGTTGTGTCACCTAGTCTGGTACTACTGGTTGTGTTGTGTCACCTTGTCTGGTAGTACTGGTTGTGTTGTGTCACCTTGTCTGGTACTACTGCTTGAGTTGTGTCACCTTGTCTTGTACTTTTGCTTGTGATTGTTCACCTTGTCTGGCACTACTTCTTGTGTTGTGTCACCGTGTCTGGTAGTAGTGGTTGAGTTGTGTCACCTTGTCTGGTACTATTGCTTGTGTTGTGTCATCTTTTCTGGTACAACTGCTTGTGTTGTGTCACCTTGTCTCGTACTACTGCTTGTGTTGTGCCACCTTGTGTGGTACTACTGTTTGTGCTGTGTCACCTTGTCTGGTACTACTGCTGGTTTTGTGTCACCTTGTCTGGTAGTACTGGTTGTGTTGTGTCACCTTGTCTGGTAGTACTGGTTGTGTTTTATCACCTTGTCTGGCACTACTGCTTGTGTTTTGTCACCTTGTCTGGCACTACTTCTTTTGTTGTGTTACTTTGTCTGGTACTACTGCTTGTGTTGTGTCACCTTGTCTAGTACTACTGCTTGTGTTGTGTCACCTTGTCTGGTACTACTGCTTGTGTTGTGTCACCTTTTCTGGCACTACTGCTTGTGTTGTGTCTCCTTGTCTGGTACTACTGTTTATGTTGTGTCACCTTCTCTGGCACTACTGCTTGTGTTGTGTCTCCTTGTCTGGTACTACTGTTTATGTTGTGTCACCTTCTCTGGCACTACTGTTTGTGTTGTCACCTTGTCTAGTACTACTGGTTGTGTTGTGTCACCTTGTCTGGTACTACTGCCTGTGTTGTGTCACCTTGCCTGGCACTACTGCTTGTGTTGTGTCACCTTGCTGGTGCTACTGTTTGTGTTGTGTCACCTTGTCTGGCACTACTGCTTGTGTTGTGTCACCTTTTCTGGCACTACTGCTTGTGTTGTGTCTCCTTGTCTGGTACTACTGTTTATGTTGTGTCACCTTCTCTGGCACTACTGTTTGTGTTGTCACCTTGTCTAGTACTACTGGTTGTGTTTGGTCACCTTGTCTGGTACTACTGTTTGTGTTGTGTCACCTTGTCTGGTACTATTGTTTGTGTTGTGTCACCTTGTCTGGTACTATTGTTTGTGTTGTGTCACCTTGTCTGGCACTACTGTTTGTGTTGTGTCACCTTGTCTTGCACTACTGCTTGTGTTGTGTCACCTTGTCTTGCACTACTGCTTGTGTTGTGTCACTTTGTCTGGCACTACTGCTTGTGTTGTGTCACCTTGTCTGGCACTAGTGTTTGTGTTGTGTCACCTTGTCTGGCACTACTGCTTGTGTTGTGTCACCTTGTCTGGCACTACTGTTTGTGTTGTGTCACCTTGTCTTGCACTACTGTTTGTGTTGTGTCACCTTGTCTGGCACTACTGCTTGTGTTGTGTCACCTTGTCTTGCACTAGTGTTTGTGTTGTGTCACCTTGTCTGGCACTACTGCTTGTGTTGTGTCACCTTGTCTTGTACTAGTGTTTGTGTTGTGTCACCTTGTCTTGCACTAGTGTTTGTGTTGTGTCACCTTGTCTGGCACTACTGCTTGTGTTGTGTCACCTTGTCTTGCACTAGTGATTGTGTTGTGTCACCTTGTCTGGCACTACTGCTTGTGTTGTGTCACCTTGTCTTGTACTAGTGTTTGTGTTGTATCACCTTGTCTTGCACTAGTGTTTGTGTTGTGTCACCTTGTCTGGCACTACTGCTTGTGTTGTGTCACCTTGTCTTCACTATGCTTGTGTTGTGTCACCTTGTCTGGCACTACTGCTTGTGTTGTGTCACCTTGTCTGGCTACTACTGTGTTGTGTCACCTTGTCTTGCACTAGTGTTTGTAGTTGTGTCACCTTGTCTGGCACTACTGTTTGTGTTGTGTCACCTTGTCTGGTACTATTGCTTGTGTTGTGTCACCTTGTCTGGTACTATTGTTTGTGTTGTGTCAACTTGTCTGGTACTACTGCTTGTGTTGTGTCAACTTGTCTGGTACTACTGCTTGTGTTGTGTCACCTTGTCTGGTACTACTGCTTGTGTTGTGTCACCTTGTCTTGCACTAGTGTTTGTGTTGTGTCACCTTGTCTGGCACTACTGCTTGTGTTGTGTCACCTTGTCTGGCACTACTGCTTGTGTTGTGTCACCTTGTCTTGCACTAGTGTTTGTGTTGTGTCACCTTGTCTGGCACTACTGCTTGTGTTGTGTCACCATGTCTTGTACTAGTGTTTGTGTTATGTCACCTTGTCTTGCACTAGTGTTTGTGTTGTGTCACCTTGTCTGGCACTACTGCTTGTGTTGTGTCACCTTGTCGTGCACTAGTGTTTGTGTTGTGTCACCTTGTCTGGCACTACTGCTTGTGTTGTGTCACCTTGTCTTGTACTAGTGTTTGTGTTGTGTCACCTTGTCTTGCACTAGTGTTTGTGTTGTGTCACCTTGTCTAGCACTACTGCTTGGGTTGTGTCACCTTGTCTTGCACTAGTGTTTGTGTTGTGTCACCTTGTCTGGCACTACTGCTTGTGTTGTGTCACCTTGTCTGGCACTACTGCTTGTGTTGTGTCACCTTGTCTTGCACTAGTGTTTGTGGTGTGTCACCTTGTCTGGCACTACTGTTTGTGTTTTTTCACCTTGTCTGGTACTATTGCTTGTGTTGTGTCACCTTGTCTGGTACTATTGTTTGTGTTGTGTCAACTTGTCTGGTACTACTGCTTGTGTTGTGTCAACTTGTCTGGTACTACTGCTGTGTTGTGTCACCTTGTCTGGTACTACTGCTTGTGGGCAACGCCACTTTTAAGCAGCGCATGTTCGAAGCAGCGCCACTGTTGGAAGCCAATACAAGCAGTTTTGCTTTTTCTCTGATCGGTCTTGACAAGGTCTGCCCCCCTGCGTGGGGGGAGGTCGCACTACCTGCTGTTGCAGAGGGGGATTCTGCACACCGCTTTTGCAGAGGGGATGTCTCCTCCTGCTTTTGCAGAGGGGATGTCTGCACTCCTTTGCAGAGGGTGATTTTGACTCCTGCGTTGGGGGAAAGGGTGTCTGCTACCTCTAGGCGAGGGTATGTCTGTCCCTGCTTGTGCGGGGTGATGTTGCACCCGCTTGTAAAGGGGGATGTCTGCACACCTTATGTGCGAGGGTGATGTCTACTACCTGCTATGTGCGGGAGTGATGTCTACTCCGGTGGATGAGTGATGTCTGTACTACCTGCTATTTCGGGGGGGAAGTCTGTACACCGCTATTTTCAGAGGGGGATGTCTACCACCCGCTGTTGCAGATGAGTGAGGGCTGCACTCCTGGGCAGAGGAGGATTCTGCACCCCTGCGGGGCGAGGAGTGTTTCCCCCCTGGGTGGAGGGGATTCCACCCCGCTATGTGCAGAGGGTATTCTGTAACCGCTTTTGGGAGAGGAGTGATTCTGACTCCGCTATGTGCAGAGGAGTGATGTCTGCCCCCCGCTTGTGCGGGAGGATTTTGCCACCTGCTATGTGCGAGGGTGATGTCTGCACTATCGTGTGCAGAGGAGGATGTTTGTACACCTGCGTGCGAGGGTGATGTCTGTACTCCTGCTTGCGAGGGGATGTCGCACACCCTTTTGTGCAGATGAGTGATTCTGTATACCCATGTGGAGGGTGATGTCTGCACTACCCGCCTTCAGAGGGGTGATTCTGACTACCTCTTGCAGATGATGATGTCTGTACTATGCCATTGCAGATGGGATTCTTCCATTTATGTGAGATGAGTGATTCTGTACTACCTCTTTTAAAGGGGTGTTACTACCTGCGGGGGAGGGTATGCCATATTATGTCGAGGGTGATGTCGCACTCCTGCGTGTGCAGATGAGTGATGTCTGACTACCTGCTGTGTCAGATGGTGATGTCTGTTTCCTGTTTGAGATGAGTGATGTCTGCACTACCTGTGCAGAGGGGATGTTCACTACCTGCAGTGCGGGGGAGGGTCTGCACTACCTGCTGTGTGCAGATGAGTGATGTCTGTACTCCTGCTGTGTGCAGATGAGTGATGTCTGTACACCCCAAAAAAGGTGATGTCGCTACCGCGGTGCAGATGAGTGATGTCTGTACTACCTGCTGTGGCAGATGGTGATGTCTGTACACCCCGTGTGGAGATGGTGATGTCTGCCCACCTGCTGTGCAGATGGTGATGTCTGCCTACCGCTGTGTGCAGAGGAGTGATGTCTGTACACCTGGGGGTGCAGTGAGTGATGTCTACACCGCGGGGAGATGAGGATGCTGATATGCTGTTGCAGATGAGTGATGTCTGCACTACCTGCTGTGTGCAGAGGGTGATGTCTGTACCCGCTGTGTGCAGATGAGTGATGTCTCATCCCGTTGGGGCAGATGGTGATGTCTGCACTACCTGCGTGTGGGAGGGGGGATGTCTGCACTACCTGCTGTGTGCAAAGGGGTATTTTTCTACCTGCTGTGTGCAGAGGAGTGTGCTGTTTTCCCGCTGTGTGCAGAGGGTATTTTTACACCTGTTTGTGCAGATGAGTGATGTCTGTACCACCTGCTGTGTGCAGAGGGTGATGTCTGTACTACCTGCTGTGTGCAAGGAGGAACTACTCCCGCTGTGTGCAGAGGGTGATGTCTGTACTACCTGCTTTTGGGTGAATGAGGTCTGCACTACCTGCTGTGTGCAGAGGGTGATGTCTGTACACCTGCCCGTGCAGAGGGGTGATGTCTGTCTACCTGCTGTGTGCAGATGGTGATGTCTGTACACCTGCGGGGCAGAGAGTGATGTCTGTACTACCTGCGGGGCAGAGGGTATTTGTATCCTGCTGTGTGCAGGGAGTGATGTCTGTACTACCTGCTGTGTGGAGGATGATGTCTGCACTCCTGCTGTGTGGAGGGGGGTTCTGTACTACCCGCCGGGGGGGAGTTGCGTTTAAGCTTTGTGGAGAGGGTGATGTCTGCACCCCTGTGTGCAGATGAGGATGTCTGCACTACCTGCTGTGTGCAGATGGTGATTCGACTACCTGCTTTCAGATGAGTGATTTTGTACTACCTGCTGTGTGGAGGGAGTGATGTCTGTACTACCTTCTGTGTGCGGGGGAGTGATGTCTGTACTACCTGCTGTGTGGAGAGGAGTGATGTCTGTTTCCTGCTGTGTGTAGAGGGTGATGTCTGGCTTCTGCTTTTGGAGGGGGATGTTGAATACCCTTTTTTGCAGTGAGTGATTCTGCACACCCGCTATGTGCGATGAGTGATGTCTGTACTTCTATGTGCAGATGAGTGATGTCTGACTACCTGTGTGGAGGAGGATGCTCCCCCCTCTGTGTGGAGTGATGTCTGTACACCTGCTGTGTGCAGAGGAGTGATGTCTGCACTACCTTTATGTGCAGAGGATGATGTCTGCACTACCTACTGTGTGCGAGTGATGTCTGTACTCCTGCTGTGTGCAGGGATGTCTGTACTACCTGCTGTGTGCAGAGGGGGGATGTCTACACCTGCTTTGCAGATGAGTGATGTCTGTACTACCTGCTATGTGCAGAGGGTGATGTCTGTACTGCCTGCTGTGTGCGAGGGTGATGTTGTACTACCGCTTTTGCAAGGGTGTGTCTGCTACCTGCTGTGTGCAGAGGGGATGTCGTCTACCCTTTTCAGAGGGGGGTGATGTCTGCACCACCTGCTGTGTGCGAGGGTGATGTCTGTACACCCGCCGTTGGGGAAAATGATGTCTGCACTACCTGCTGTGTGCGAGGGATGATGCGCCCTACCCGCTGTGTGCAGAGGAGTGATGTCTGCACCCGCGGGGCAGAGTGATGTCTGTCTCCTGCTGTGTGCAGAGGGTGATGTCTGCACTACCTGCTTTTGCGAGGGGGATGTCTGCCACCCTTTTCAGAGGAGTGATGTCTGCCCACCGCGTGCAGAGGAGGTGTCTGCACTACCGCTGTGTGCGAGGGGGGCGCACCCTGCGGTGAAGGGGATGCCCCCCTGGTGGGGAAAATTCTGAATTTTCAGAGGGGGACTGCACTCCCGGGAGGGTGTCTGCACTACCTGCTGTGTGCGAGGGGGGTGATGTCTGCACTTGCTGTGTGCAGAGGAGTGATGTCTGCCACCGCTGTGTGCAGAGGGTGATGTCGCCACCTCTGTGCGGGGAGTGTGTCTGCCCCCTGATGTGGAGGGAGTGATTTTTCATGCTTTGGGGGGTGTGCTGCCCGGGGAGGGGTGATGTCTGTACTACCTGCTGTGTGCGGGGGAGTGATTCTGTAACCCCGGTATGGTGTTTTATTTTATTTAAGGATATAGGGTTTGTGCTAGTGGTATTTTCCCCTTTTTTTTATAAAAAAGTCCATGATCGCCTTCCAGGCTCTGCATGACTGTTTTTCTATTTCTTGTCGAATATTGGGGAATTTGAGTTCAAACAAAAATCTATTTGTAGTGTTTGCTGATTACGATATTGATTTTCTTTTTTAAATTTTCTCATTCCATTTTCGTAAATCAGCATACGGTTTCCGGGGAGTTAAAAAAATTCTAAATGAGTTCTTAACTTTATTTAACATTTAGAAATATTTAGGATTTTTT
>WNWK01012902.1:0-57579 GCA_009830355.1 Cherax destructor
ACTCGAAAATAAATTTCCCTGGGACTTTTCATAGACTTACGAAAAGCTTTTGATACAGTTGACCATGAGCTATTGCACCAAAAACTAGAACATTACGGGGTCAGAGGACACTCTCGATTACCTAAAATCTTATCTTAGCAATAGAACCCAGTATGTATACACAAATGGAGATAACTCCACTACACAACCAGTTCTTGTTGGAGTCCCACAGGGAAGTGTCCTTGGCTCTCTTCTCTTTCTCATTTACATCAATGACCTCCCAATCGCGTCTAAACTCCTTAAACCCATTTTATTTGCGTATGACACTACTTATGTCTTCTCTCACCCAAACCCAGCCATACTAACAGAACTACTTGGATGACCACCAACAAACTTACTCTCAATATAGACAAAAAATATTTTATGTTGTTTGGAAACAGAGCTACAAATGTACAGCTAAACATACTGATAAATGGTACACCCATTTCTAGACACACAGAGGGCAAATTTCTAGGTCTCCATCTAGACTGCAATCCGAAATTCCAATCTCACATACAGCAAATATCCAAGAAAGTCTCCAAAACAGTAAGGCATCCTCTCAAAGATACGGTACTATGTACCCTTAGTATTCTGTGGAGAAAGAGCTTAGATCTAGGTGAAATACCGGATGCCTTAAAGAGTGCAGACATAGCTCCTTTGCATAAGGGAGGAAGTAGAGCACTAGCTAAAAATTACAGACCAGTAGCCCTCACTTCTCACATCATAAAAATCTTTGAAAGAGTGATGAGACGGCAGATTACAAACTTCATGGACCAGCACAACCAACATAACCCGAACCAGCATGGCTTCAGAGCGGGACGATCATGCCTGTCACAGTTGCTGAACCATTATGACAGAATTACGGAGGCATTGGAGGACGACCAAAACGCAGATGTGATTTACACAGATTTTGCAAAGGCGTTTGACAAATGCGATCATGGAGTGATAGCGCACAAAATGAGGGCCATAGGCATTACTGGGAAGGTAGGCAGATGGATATTTGAGTTCCTAACACACACAACACAAAAAGTAGTAGTGAACAGGGCAAGATCCAGCATCAGCGAGGTCAAAAGCTCAGTGCCCCAAGGCACTGCTATGTCATAGCAGACATAGATAGAAACACCTAGCACACTTTTGTATCATCATTTGCAGATGACACTAAAATAAGCATGAAAGTCACTACGGTAGAAGACACTGAAAAATTACAGGGACATAAGCAGGGTCTTCCAGTGGGCAGTGGAGAACAACATGACGTTCAATGGTGATAAGTTTCAGCTGCTTAGGTATGGAAAAAATGAAGAACTCAAAAGGAACACTATATACAAAACGCAAGAGGGTCACCACATAAAACGAAAGGAACACGTTAAGGACTTTGGAATAATGATGTCTGCTGATCTGTCTTTTAAAGACCATAACAAGACAAAGATCACAAAGCCAGGAAGATGACGGGGTGGGTATTGAGAACTTTCAAAACAAGGGAAATAATGCCGATGGTGACACTATTCAAATCGCTAGTGCTCCCTCACTTAGAATACTGCTCTGTGCTGACGGCCCCGTTCAGGGCAGGAAAAATATCAGAGCTGGAACAAATTCAGAGATCGTTTACGGCTCACATTGAGCCATTGAAACATCTAAATTATTGGGAACGCCTTCAAGTCTTGAACATGTACTCATTGGAGCGGAGGAGAGAGAGATACATGATAATATATACTTGGAAAGTACTTGAGGGCATGGTCCCAAATCTGCACACTGCCATAACAACATACTGGAGTGAGAGATATGGGAGAAAGTGTAAAATAAACCCAGTGAGGAGCAGGGGTGAGGTGGGGACAATACGGGAGCACTGTATTAACATCCGGGGTCCCAGACTATTCAACATCTTACTAGAAGATATCCGAAACATCGCTGGAACCAGTGTAGAAGCCTTCAAGAGGAAACTGGACAAGTATCTTCATCGGGTGCCAGATCAACCAGGCTGTGATGGATATGTGGGGCAGCGGGCCTCCAGCAGCAACAGCCTGGTTGACCAGGCAAGCACCAGACGAGCCTGGCCCATGGCCGGGCTCAGAGAGTAGATACTCTCGAAACTCTTCAAAGGTATATCAAAGGTACCCCGATCAGCTCTTCGTGCTCTATACCACTCTCTCATCTACCCTTACCTCACCTATGGTATTTGTGCATGGGACTCAACCACAGCAAATCACCTTAAACCTTTAATAACCCAACAAAAAACTGCAGTGCGATTGATGACAAACTCCAGTAATAGACATCACACTCCTCCACTTTTCAAGAGTCTTAACTTACTTAATATACAAAACATCCACACTTATTATTGTGCCTACTACATACACAGAACACTATACTCAAATATAAACCCACCTCTCAAACTCCTACTTGATAACTACCACAGAACACACAACCACAATACAAGACACAACATTGAGCTACTGAAGGGACCTATGACGCCGGGTGTGACCAATGTGTTGGTGACAGCCAAGACTGTCAACACACGTGGCATTGAAGACGAGGAGCTCTGTGGTGTATCCTTAAACAGGAACACAAGGACCCCAGTGGAAATAAGTCACTAACTTTTTTTGGGTTATCCTGGGTAATCTACATATATATACTGCTATGTATGATATTATTATAATTATGGGGGAGCGCTAAACCCGTAGAATTATATAGCGCATGTGGGGGAGGATGGAAGGTATTCAGGCTCAATTCAGGGAACGAGTATAGATCCAATTCCCTAGATCAAGAGCCCCTCACCAGCGTCAAGGAACCTCCCTTGTGGGGTCTATGTATGATAATTTATGTAACTATTTATGTGTACTTGTACCTGAAGGAACTTAAACATGATTGTTCATCAAGTTACTTTCGGTCCTGGTGTATGACGCAGTAGTGGACAACTTTCAATATATAGTGAGGGAGGTAAGACGTCAGAGTGCGTCTGGTAGATGTGTCAGGGAGATACACATGTGTCAGGGAGATACACATGTGTCAGGGAGATACACATGGGTCAACATCCCTCATCTTGCTTCCCAGGCTGACTTACCAAATGCGCTCTCTACATTTGGAAAGCTACATGTAACACCCAGTGGCATCACAAGGGGGGGCGGGCCGCCCCGGGTGACACCATAGAGCCTCTAAAGAAGGTGACACTAATGCTCAAAACAGTGCTGCACCAATATAAGATTAAAATCCTTCGTTTTTATATAGCCTATTATATGATTACAGAGTACAACTAGGCCTATATAGGGAAAATCATTGATTATGATAATGTGATAGATGATTTTGCAGGATTGAAGGCAAGGAAATGTAAGATCTGATCCATTGAGATATTACCCGTACTCAAGGTCAAATCGGAACTAGTGTTTCTCTCATATATATATATATATATATATATATATATATATATATATATATATATATATATATATATATATATATATATATGTCGTGCCGATTAGGTAAAACTGGTCAATTAGCAAGAACTCCTCTAAAATTAAGTCCTTTCTAAAATTTTCTCTTATACGTTTAAAGATATATTTTTTTAATATATGTTAATTTAAGAATTTATAATTTTGTACCAAGAGAAACTTTGAAAACCTACCTAACCTTATTACAACAAGCGCAATTAAATTTAGCCTAACCCAACTAAATATATTTTAGATACGTTAACGTTAATTTAATAATAAACAAACACAATGAAATATATTTTTTTCGTTATGTTCAGAATGATATTGGCGAAATTATTGCATACACAAATTTTCACTTGTCTTATATGGCAAGGTGAGCGTTGCTATTTAAGCCAAAATCGCAAGTTTTACCTAATCGGCACGACATATATATATATATATATATATATATATATATATATATATATATATATATATATATATATATATATATATATATATATATATATATATATAAGTACATAGTGGTCAAAGCCGTGGCGGCTCCAGAATATCTATATAAGAGGTCCTGATAAAAAGACAAATTCATTATAATACGACCCTTTATTGACGATGTTTCATTTTTTTTTATTATTTCAAAAACAGATAAACCTGGAAAACGAGGATGAGCCTCTATATGGGTAACAAAGCGAGGCGAAGAGCCTTCATTTTCTTCTTTTCTTCTTCTTATTCTTTTCTTCTTATTATTCTTTTATTCTTCTTCTTCTCTTCTTCTCTTCTTCTTCTTCTTCTTCTTCTTCTTCTTCTTCTTCTTCTCTTCTTCTTCTCTTCTTCTCTTCTTCTTCTTCTTCTTCTTCTTCTTCTTCTTATTCTTTTTTCTTCTTCTCTTCTTCTTTTCTTCTTCTTCTGTTCTTCTTCTTCTTCTTCTTCTTCTTCTTCTTCTTTATTATTATTATTATTATTATTATTATTATTATTATTATTATTATTATTATTATAACTCACAAGGTCATACTACACCTGGGAAATGGGAATCAATTATGTTGCATGAGAGGATGGGGAATATAGCTTCAGTTTCTGGATATAAGAGTTCTTCCCTATCAAGAGTTCAACTCTTACCTTCTCCACGAAGGAGGGAAGGAAACTCTCAGGAAGTAGCTGCCTGAACATTATTATTCTGTTTCCCATCATTTTTTAAATAGTAAACACTAAAACGCAGGAAAAAATGAATAATGGAAGGCAAGTTGATAACACACTCACACTGCATCAGTCAGCAACACTCACACTGCATCAGTCAGCAACACTCACACTGCATCAGTCAGTAACACTCACACTGCATCAGTCAGCAACACTCACACTGCATCAGTCAGTAACACTCACACTGCATCAGTCAGCAACACTCACACTGCATCAGTCAGTAACACTCACACTGCATCAGTCAGTAACACTCACACTGCATCAGTCAGTAACACTCACACTGCATCAGTCAGTAACACTCACACTGCATCAGTCAGCAACACTCACACTGCATCAGTCAGTAACACTCACACGGCATCAGTCAGCAACACACTGCATCAGTCAGTAACACTCACACTGCATCAGTCAGTAACACTCACACTGCATCAGTCAGTAACACTCACACTGCATCAGTCAGAACACTCACACTGCATCAGTCAGCAACACTCACACTGCATCAGTCAGCAACACTCACACTGCATCAGTCAGCAACACTCACACTGCATCAGTCAGTAACACTCACACTGCATCAGTCAGCAACACTCACACTGCATCAGTCAGCAACACTCACACTGCATCAGTCAGCAACACTCACACTGCATCAGTCAGCAACACTCACACGCATCAGTCAGTAACACTCACACTGAATCAGTCAGTAACACTCACACTGCATCATCAGCAACACTCACACTGCATCAGTCAAACTCACACTCATCAGTCAGAACACTCACACTGCATCAGTCAGAACATCACACTGCATCAGTCAGCAACACTCACACTGCATCAGTCAGCAACACTCCACGCATCCATCAGCAACACTACACTGCATCAGTCAGTAACACTCACACTGCATCAGTCAGCAACACTCACACTGCATCAGTCAGTAACACTCACACTGCATCAGTCAGCAACACTCACACTGCATCAGTCAGCAACACTCACACTGCATCAGTCAGCAACACTCACACTGCATCAGTCAGCAACACTCACACTGCATCAGTCAGCAACACTCACACTGCATCATCAGAACACTCACACTGCATCAGTCAGCAACACTCACACGCATCAGTCAGCACACTACACTGCATCAGTCAGCAACACTCACACTGCATCAGTCAGCAACACTCACACTGCATCAGTCAGAACACTCACACGCATCAGTCAGCAACACTCACACTGCATCAGTCAGCAACACTCACACTGCATCAGTCAGCAACACTCACACTGCATCAGTCAGCAACACTCACACGGCATCAGTCAGCAACACACTGCATCAGTCAGCAACACTCACTGCATCAGTCAGCAACACTCACACCATCATCAGTAACACTCACACTGCATCAGTCAAAACTCACACTGCATCAGTCAGCAACACTCACACTGCATCAGTCAGCAACACTCACACTGCATACAGCAACACTCACACTGCATCAGTCAGCAACACTCACACTGCATCAGTCAGAACCCCTGCATCAGTCAGCAAACTCACACTGCATCAGTCAGCAAACTCACACTGCATCAGTCAGCAACACCTCATCAGCAACATCACATGCATCAGTCAGCAACACTCACACTCAGTCAACACTCACTGCATCAGTCAGAACACTCACACTGCATCATCAGTAACACTCACAGCATCAGTCATAACACTCACACTGCATCAGTCAGTAACACTCACACTGCATCAGTCAAACACTCACACTGCATCAGTCAGCAACACCATCATCAGTCAGCAACACACACTGCATCAGTCAGAACACTCACACCGAACATCATCAGTCAACACTCACACTGCATCAGTCAGCAACACTCACACTGCATCAGTCAGCATCACTCACACTGCATCAGTCAGCAACACTCACACTGCATCAGTCAGTAACACTCACACACACTGCATCAGTAACACTCACACACACTGCATCAGTCAGCATCACTCACACTGCATCAGTCAGTAACACTCACACTGCATCAGTCAGTAACACTCACACACACTGCATCAGTCAGTAACACACACACACTGCATCAGTCAGTAACACACACACACTGCATCAGTCAGTAACACTCACACACACTGCATCAGTAACACACACACACTGCATCAGTCAGTAACACACACACACTGCATCAGTCAGTAACACTCACACACACTGCATCAGTCAGTAACACTCACACACACTGCATCAGTCAGTAACACTCACACACTCTGCATCAGTCAGCAACACTCACACACTCTGCATCAGTCAGCAACACTCACACACACCGCATCAGTCAGTAACACTCACACACACCGCATCAGTCAGTAACACTCACACACACTGCATCAGTCAGTAACACACACACTGCATCAGTCAGTAACACTACACACACTGCATCAGTAGCACACCACACACTGCATCAGTCAGAACCACACACACTGCATCAGTCAGAACACTCACACACTGCATCAGTCAGTAACACTCACACACACTGCATCAGTCAGCAACACTCACACACTCTGCATCAGTCAGCAACACTCACACACTCTGCATCAGTCAGTAACACTCACACACTCTGCATCAGTCAGTAACACTCACACACACTGCATCAGTCAGTAACACTCACACACACTGCATCAGTCAGCAACACTCACACACTCTGCATCAGTCAGCAACACTCACACACTCTGCATCAGTCAGTAACACACACACACTGCATCAGTCAGTAACACTCACACACACTGCATCAGTCAGTAACACACACACACTGCATCAGTCAGCAACACTCACACACACTGCATCAGTCAGTAACACTCACACACTCTGCATCAGTCAGCAACACTCACACACACTGCATCAGTAACACACACACACTGCATCAGTCAGTAACACTCACACACTCTGCATTAGTCAGTAACACTCACACACACTGCATCAGTAACACACACACACTGCATCAGTCAGTAACACTCACACACACTGCATCAGTCAGTAACACACACACACACACACTGCATCAGTCAGCAACACTCACACACTCTGCATCAGTCAGCAACACTCACACACTCTGCATCAGTCAGCAACACTCACACACTCTGCATCAGTCAGCAACACTCACACACACTGCATCAGTCAGTAACACTCACACTGCATCAGTCAGCAACACTCACACTGCATCAGTCAGCAACTCACACACACTGAATCAGTCAATAACACGCACACACACTACATCAGTCAGTAACTCACACTGCATCAGTCAGCAACACTCAGTCTATCAGTCAGTAACTCACAGTCTACCGGTCAACAACACAGTCTATCAGTCAAAAGGTGTATATGAAAGACATGGAGGGGGGGGATCTTCGTAACATTTTTATTTTTCTGAGGTGAAAGTTAATCTGTTTACATATTGATCATCTACATATTGATCATCTACATATTGATCATCTACATATTGATCATCTACATATTGATCATCTACATATTGATCATCTACATATTGATCATCTACATATTGATCATCTACATATTGATCATCTACATATTGATCATCTACATATTGATCATCTACATAGCGCCACTTACAAACTTTCTATCACAGCCGACAAGAAGAAAAATTGGCTCAGATCCACGATCAGTATTTTGCATCATACAGAGTTTTCTTTAGCAATAATTAGCACACTAGAGATTACACTGAGCTCAGTATAAAGAAGGTGAACTATCATACGAAGGTAAGAGATACTGTATACAGTATATATATGTACACGGAGAGGTTTGTCTCCCTGAGTATCCTTCATTGGTGGCGAACAGGTGACGTGCAGCCTTAATTAATGACACACGTAATGTGGAAAGGCTTTAAAACCCCATTAACCAACCAACTACGGTGGAGACACAAGTCACTCAACCAGCAAACTTTATTTGTTCACCAGGTATCATCCAATGGAAAGCTTCTAGCTCTAGCTTCTAGTATTATATATACACGAGTTTATCTTTAAAAGAAGGGCTGTGATTTTTTTAAGCTAATGTATTTACAGTTGATGCATTTTGAATGCGTGACTAGAAATAATGACCCCCGATAAAAATGATGGAACACAGAGTCTCTACTAAGTTCATTATACTAATTCACTCCTCGCTGCACGTCGCCAGGAGCTGGCTAACCCCTCGCTAAACGTTGCCAGGATCTCACTAGCTCCTCGCTACATGTTGCCAGGAGCTCGCTAACTCCTCGCTAAACGTTGCCAGGATCTCACTAGCTCCTCGCTACATGTTGCCAGGAGCTCGCTAACTCCTCGCTACACGTTGCCAGGAGCTCGCTAACTCCTCGCTACACGTTGCCAGGAGCTCGCTAACTCCTCGCTACACGTTGCCAGGATCTGGCTAACCCCTCGCTAAACGTTGCCAGGATCTCACTAGCTCCTCTCTACATGTTGCCAGGAGCTCGCTAACTCCTCGCTACACGTTGCCAGCAGCTCGCTAACTCCTCGCTACACGTTACCAGTAGCTGGGTAACTCCTCGCTACACGTTGCCAGGAACTCGCTAACTCCTCGCTGGCTAATAAAGGCGTCTTCTCACTGAGGCGAGACTTCCCTGTCGTCCATCCTGGCTTCTCTGACACAACCTGTAGCAAACAAAGGTTTGTGTAAGCATATTATTTTACCAAAACTAACATAGTTACCCTTCTAACCTCGCTAAAATTAACGTCAAATACAAGAACCTAATTGTTTCTAACTTTATTTGGCATTATTAATACTAACATATGACATTATAATGTTTAGAAGGATTTAGATCAACATTTTTCAGCCTAATTCAGTCCCGATAACAATTTCGAACCGGGATTCTTGGCTCAGTGGTACATCGTTGAGTCTGTTACATGCCTGGACCACAGTTCGAGTCTCCATCTGGCCCCGTTCATTCTTCTGTTCATTCATGGTTAAAAAAAGATCATGCTCAGACTCACGTAGACCGGACGTCTTCTCTCTCTGCACCCGGTGCCAGCCACAACAGTTCCGTAGATCAGGATGCCTTCTCACCACTCACACACTGCCTGGGACTGTAAGGGAAGAGCTCTCCGACACTGTCACCTTTGGAAGTGCTGCTGATGGTGTCCCTCTTCCATAGACTTTCCACCAAAGTAATTTGTTACCTTACAGTTATTATTAAAGTGATATTACTACTACTACCACTATTATTAAAGTGCTGTTACTACTACTACTATTACTCTTCCTACTACTACTAATCATAATAATAATAATAATAATAATAATAATAATAATAATAGAAAAATTAATAATAATAAAATATTAATATTAATGATGGTGACAGAAGAGGAAGATGATGGTGACTGAAGAGGAAGATGATGGTGACTGAAGAGGAAGATGATGGTGACTGAAGAGGAAAATGATGGTGACTGAAGAGGAAGATGACTTTGACTGAAGAGGAAGATGAAGGTGACTGAAGAGGAAGATGAAGGTGACTGAAGAGGAAGATGAAGGTGACTGAAGAGGAAGATGAAGGTGACTGAAGAGGAAGATGAAGGTGACTGAAGAGGAAGATGAAGGTGACTGAAGAGGAAGATGATGGTGACTGAAGAGGAAGATGAAGGTGACTGAAGAGGAAGAGGAAGGTGACTGAAGAGGAAGATGGTGACTGAAGAGGATGGTGACTGAAGAGGAAGATGAAGGTGACTGAAGAGGAAGATGATGGTGACTGAAGAATAAGATGAAGGTGACTGAAGAGGAAGATGATGGTGACTGAAGAGGAAGATGAAGGTTACTGAAGAGGAAGATGAAGGTGACTGAAGAGGAAGATGGTGACTGAAGAGGAAGATGATGGTGACTGAAGAGGAAGATGAAGGTGACTGAAGAGGAAGATGATGGTGACTGAAGAGGAAGATGATGGTGACTGAAGAGGAAGATGATGGTGCCTGAAGAGGAAGATGATAGTGACTGAAGAGGAAGATGAAGGTGATAAAGAGAAAAGACAGTGAAAGTAGACTGTGAAAAGAGAAAGATAGTGAAAGAACAGTAAGGCAATGAAAGAAGAGAAATATGGTGAAAGACCAGGAAGGCAATGAAAGAAGAGGAAGATGGTGAAAAAGAAAGATAATGAAAACAAATAAGATGTTGAAAGAAGAGGTAAATAATGAAATAAAGTAGTAAAAAAGAGGGAAAAAACAGTAAATCAGAGAAAGAAGAGGATTATGAAGGAAGAGAAAAAGAAAGAAAGAAATGGAAATTATATAAAATGAAGATAGCGAAAGAAGAGGAAAATAGTGAAAAAAAGAATAAGATAGTGAAAGAAGGAGATAAAACTGAAAGAGAACGATAGTGAAAGAAGAGGAAGATAGTGAAAGAAGAGGAACAGAGAGATAGAAAAGGAAATGAGTGAAAGAAGAGGAAGAGAATGCAGTAAGAGGAAGAGAGTGATAGAAGAGGAATATGATAGTGAAATAAGATTAAAATAGTGATAGAAGAAGAAAAGATGAGGAGAATGATAGAAGAGGAAGAGAACGAAAAGAGAAGAAGAGAGTGATAAAAGAGGAAGATGATTACGACAAAAGAAAAAAAGGAAAGGAAAATGAAGGGGAGAGGAAAGACACAGAAGTTGGGGAAGGAAACGGAGAATGGACGAATGGGAAAGGAGGAAAAGGAGGAGGAAGTAACAGGAAGAATAAGATGGAAAGAGAAAAAAATAAAAATATATATAAGCGGAAAGACGAAACAAAGAAGGAAATAAACAGATGGAGAAATAACTGAAACACAAAAGTGAGTGAATAGAAAAAGAGGGAAGGAAAAAGAGAGGAGAAAGAGGGAAGGAAACCGATGAGAGGAGCAAGAAACCAAAAGTGGAATAAGGAAACAGAGGAAAAGGGGAAAACAGAAGAGCGCAGGAAAGAAACAGAGGTGAGGAGGAAGGAAACATAAGAGTTGGGGAAGGAAACAAAAGAGAGGAGGAAGAAAACAGAAGAGTTGGAGAAGGAAACAGAGGAGGAAGGAGGAAGGAAACAGAGAAGTGGATGAAGGAAACAGAAGAGTGGAGGAATGAAACAGAGAAGTGCAGGAAACAGAGGAGTGGAGGAAGAAAGCAGATGAGTGGAGGAAGGAAACAGAGGAGTGGAGGAAGAAACAGATGAGTGGAGGAAGGAAACAGAGAGTGGAGGAAGGAAACAGATGAGTGGAGGAAGGAAACAGAGGAGTGAGAAAAATAGAGAAGTGGAGGAAGCAAACAGAGGAGTGGAGGAAGGAAACAAAGGAGTAGAGAAAGGAAACAGAGAAGTGGAGGAATGAAACAGAGAAGTGGAGAATGGAAACAGAGAATGGGAGTAAGGAAACAGAGGAGTGGAGGAGGGAAACAGAGAAGTGGAGAAATGAAACAGAGGAGAGGAGGAATTAAAAAGAGAAGTGGAGGAAGGAAAGAGAGTGGAGGAAGGAAACTGAGAGTGGAGGAAGGAAACAGAGGAGTGGAGGAAGGAAACAGAGGAGTTGAGGAAGGAAACAGAGGAGTGGAGGAAAGAAACAGAGGAGTGGAGGAAGGAAACAGAAGAGAGAAAGAAGGAAACAGAAGAGTGAAGGAAAGAAACAGAACAGAGGAGTAAGGAAACAGATGACTTGGAAAGGAAACAGAAGAGAGAAGGAAGGAAACAGAACAGAGGAAGGAACAGAGACTTGGGAAGGAAACAGATGAAGAAGAAAAAGAGTGATGAAGACAGAGATGAGAAGAAACAGATGAGTGGAGGAAGAAACAAGAATGAAGAAGAAACAGAGATGAGAAGAACAGAGAGTGGAGGAAGGAACAGAGAATGGAGAAGAAACAGAGATGAAGAAAGAAGTGGAGAAGAAACAGAGATGAGAAGGAAACAAGGAGTGGAGAAGGAACAGAAGGATGAGGAAGAAACAGAGAATGGTAAAGAAACAGAGATGGGGAAAGGAAACAGATATGGAGAGAAAGAGATGATGGAAAGGAAACAGAGAGTGGAAAGGAAACAGAGTGGAGAAGGAAACAGAGGAGATAAGAGAAGGAACAGAAGGAAGGAAAAAAGAAAGAAAAGAGAGGAAAAACAGAGATGAGAAAAATGAAACAAGATGGAAGAATGACAGAGAGTGGAGATGAAACAGAGATATGGAAACAGAATGAGAAGAAAAAGAGAAGGAAAATGAAGAAGGAGAAGAAACAGAGAGGAGAAGGAAACAGATGAGTGAGGAAGAAACAGAGGAAGGAGGAAGAAAAGAATGAAATGGAAAAGAAGGAAAGAGAGAAGACAGATGGATGAGAATGGAAAAGAGATGAGAAGGAATCAAAATTGAGAAATGAAACAGATGAAAGAAAGAAATGAAGGAAAGAAACAGAGAGATGATGAAGAAACAAAGGAGTGAGAGAAGGAACAGAAAGTGAGAGAACAGAGAATGGAGGAAGGAAACAAGAATGGAAAGGAAACAGATATGGAAAGGAAACAGAAGGAAGAAAGAAGGGAGTGAGAATGGAAAAGATGATGTGAGAAGGAAACAGAAGAGGAGAAAAAGGGAAGGAAAGAAACAGAGTGGAAAGGAAACAGAGGAGGAGGAAGAAACAAAATGGGAAGGAAACAGAACGAGAGAGGAAAGTTAAACAGAGATGAGGAAAGAAACACAGGAGTGGAGGAAGAAACAGAAGAGTGGAGGAAGAAACAGAGATAGAAGAACAGAAGGGAGATAATGAAACAGAGACTGAGAAGGAAACAGAAAGATGGAGGAATGGAAAAGAAGATAAAGAACAGAGATGGAAGGAAACAGAGGATGGAGGAAGGAAACAGATGAAGTGAGATGAAAGGAAACAGAGAGGATGAGAAGAAAAGAGATGATGAAGAAACAGAGAGTGAGAATGAAACAGAGGATGAGAAAGGAAACAGAATGAAGAAGAAACAGAGGATGATATGAAGCAGAGAGTGAGGAAGAAACAAGAGGTGATGAAGAAGAAAAGGCAGAAGAAAGAAACAGAATGGAGATAAGAACAGAATGAGGAGAAAGGAAAGAAAAAGAGTGAAAAGAGAGATGAAGAAAAGAGTGATGAAAGAAAAGAGAAATGAAAAGAACGAGAGTAAGAACAAAGTGAAATACAGAATGAGGAAAGAAACAGAAGATAAGAAGAAACGAATGATGAATGAGAACAGAGAAGTGAAGAAGCAAAGTAAGATGAAGAAAATAGAAGAATGAGGAAAGAAAGAGAGAAGAAAGTGAAGAGAAAGCTAAAGAAACAGAAATGAAGAAGAACAGAAGTGAAATGAAGCTAACAGAAGAATGAACGTGAAAGAAACAGAAGTGTAGAAATGAAACAGAAGTGAAGAAGAACAGAAGGAAGAAACAAAACTGAAAGAGAATGAATAAGAACAGAAGATGAGAATGAAACGATGATAAAGGAATCTAACATGAAGCGAAGGAACAAGTAAAGAGTGAAGGAATGTAGCAAGAAGTGAAGGATAAGCAACAGAAGTGTGAAGGAATAAAGCAACAATGGAAGGAATAGTGAACAGAAGTGAAGAATGAAACAAGAGGAATAGGAACTAAGCAAAGAAGTGTGAAGGAATAAAGCAACAGAAGGTGAAGTGAATAAAGCAACAGAAGTGGAAGAACTAAGAACAGAAGGAAAAAGAGAAGAAAAGAGAACAGAGAATGAAAAGAAGAACAAAGATGAAGGAAATGACGAACAGTAGTGAACAGAAGAAAAGAAAATGAGAAGGAAGTAACAGAAAGGAAAGAACAGAATGGAGAAAGGAAAAACAGAAGGGAGAAGGAAGTAAAGGAACAGAATGGTGAAGGAAGTAACAGCAGAGTGAAGGAAGTAAAGGGTGAGTGAAGTAAACAGATTAGTGAATGAAAGAGAATAATGTAGGAAAGACCCAAGAACGAAGGGAGTAAAGGAATGGAATAAAATTATGAAGGAAGTCAACAGAACTTGAAGAAATTAAACCGATGAAATAAATGTTTTATTTTAGAAAATAAACAGAAGAAACACATGAAAATAAAAGAACAAAAGGATGGTGGATAGAGGAAAGAAATAGATGTGGAGGAGAGAAGTGGAGGAGAGAAGCAGTGGGATGAAGGAAGACAACAGGAGAGTTGAGAGAGTAAACAAAGGATTTAGGGAATAAGCAAAAATGTAAAGAAATGATACAGAATGGATGGAAGAAAACAAGGATGGGAAGATGAAGAAAAACAGGGAGAAGGAAGAAAGAAATGGAGGATAGAATAATGGAAGGGGTGAAAGAAGGAAAAAAAATAGTAAATAAAGAAAAGGAATAAAGAAGGAAATAGAACGATGGAGGAGGGAAACAGAACGATGGAGAAAGAAGATAGAACGATGGAGAAAGAAAATAGAACGATGGAGGAAGAAAATAGAATGATGGAGAAAGAAAATAGAACGATGGAGGAAAAAAATAGAATGATGGAGGAAGAAAATAGAACGATGGAGGAAGAAAACAGAAAGATGGAGGATTAAACAATGGAGGTAAAACAGAAAGATGGAGGAAGAGAACAGAAAGATGGAGGAAGAAAACAGAAAGATGGAGGAAGAAAACAGAACGATGGAGGAAGAAAACAGAAAGATGGAGGAAGAAAACAGTAAGATGAAGGAAGAAAACAGAAAGATGAATGAAGAAAACAGAAGGGTGGAAGAAAAAAAAGATGGAAGATGGAAACAATGGTGAAGGAAGATAGGAGATGAATGGAGGAAAGAAAAAGCGAGACATATAGTAGACAGAAACAGAGGATAGACGGAAAGAAAACTAAGCAGGAAGCAGATAAGATAGTGGAAGGAATAAACAAAGATTGAAGGAAACATAGAATGAAGAAACAAAGGGAAGGGAGGGGGAAAAACGAGACAGAAGGAAAACAGAGTGGAAGAAAACAGGAGTGAAGAAAAGAAAAAGAGAAAGGAATAAGAAAGCAGAGACGCTGCAGCGGGAATAATGAGGAAGAAACAAAACAAAACTAAAAACAAAATTGAAGGAATTAAAAAGAAAGGGAATTAAATGAAACGGAAAGTTAAGGGAAACAAAAGGAAGAAAAAGTAGAGGAAGGAAATACTTGATTAAGAAAACATAAATAAATGAAAGAAGAAAAAAAAGGAAAGAAACAGATAAAATGTAGGAAACGGAAATGTAGAGGAAGGATTCAGAATAATGTAGGAAATAAACAGAGAAGTGAATGTAGAGGACAGAGGAATAATGAATGAAGCAGAAGGTGAAGGAAGGAAACGGAGGAGTGGAGGAAGGAAACGGAAGAGTGGGGGAAGGAAACAGAACAGAGGTCAAAGAAAAAAATATTGGAAGAAGACATAGGTTAGGGAAAAAAGTAGTGTGTTTGTGGAATTAAGAAAAGTTACGAAATAAAGAAACAGAAGGACGGAAGAAACAGAAAGGTGAAAGGAAGAAAGAAACAGAGGCGTCCGGTAAACAAAAATAGTTGCGAAAGGAAAGGAGAGGTGATATGAAACAAAGGTTTAGAAGTAGGAATAAAGAGGTGGAAGAGGAGAAAACAGGAGTAGAAGAAAATAGAGGTGTGAATGAACGGAAAAGGGAGGGAGGGGACTAGAAGACAAGACAGGTGAAGAGATGAGATGAAGTCACAAGACAGGTGAAGAAATGAAGATAAAGTCACAAGACAGGTGAAGAGATGATGAGAAAGTCACAAGACAGATGAAGAGATGAGGAGAAAGTCACAAGAGAGGTGAAGAGACGAGAAAGTCACAAGGCAGGTGAATACATGAAGATAAAGTCACAAGACAGGTGAAGAGATGAGGAGAAAGTCACAAGACAGGTGAAGAGATGAGGAGAAAGTCACAAGACAGGTGAAGAGATGAGGAGAAAGTCACAAGGAGAATACAGAAGATAAAGTAAAGACAGTGAGAATGAGAAAGTCACAAGACAGGTGAAGAGATGAGGAGAAAGTCACAAGACAGGTGAAGAGATGAGGAGAAAGTCACAAGACAGGTGAAGAGATGAGGAGAAAGTCACAAGGCAGGTGAAGAGATGAGGAGAAAGTCACAAGACAGGTGAAGAGATGAGGAGAAAGTCACAAGACAGGTGAAGAGATGAGGAGAAAGTCACGAGACAGGTGAAGAGATGAGGAGAAAGTCACAAGACAGGTGAAGAGATGAGAAAGTCACAAGACAGGTGAATACATGAGGAGAATGTCACAAGACAGGTGAAGAGATGAGGAGAATGTCACAAGACAGGTGAAGAGATGAGGAGAAAGTCACAAGACAGGTGAAGAGATGAGGAGAAAGTCACAAGACAGGTGAAGAGATGAGGAGAAAGTCACAAGACAGGTGAAGAGATAGAGAAGTCACAAGACAGGTGAAAATGAGGAGAAATGTCACAAGACAGGTGAAGAGATGAGGAGAATGTCACAAGACAGGTGAAGAGATGAGGAGAAAGTCACAAGACAGGTGAAGAGATGAGGAGAAAGTCACAAGGCAGGTGAATACATGAAGATAAAGTCACAAGACAGGTGTAGAAATGAGGAGAAAGTCACAAGGCAGGTGAAGAGATGAGGAGAAAGTCACAAGACAGGTGAAGAGATGAGGAGAAAGTCACAAGACAGGTGAAGAGATGAGGAGAAAGTCACAAGGCAGGTGAAGAGATGAGGAGAAAGTCACAAGACAGGTGAAGAGATGAGGAGAAAGTCACAAGGCAGGTGAAGAGATGAGGAGAAAGTCACAAGACAGGTGAAGAGATGAGGAGAAAGTCACAAGACAGGTGAAGAGATGAGAGAAAGTCACAAGACAGGTAGAAGAGATGAGAGAAAGTCACAACAGGTGAAGAGATGGGGAGAAGTCCAAGCAAGTGAATACATGAAGATAAAGTCACAAGACAGGTGTAGAAATGAGGAGAAAGTCACAAGGCAGGTGAAGAGATGAGGAGAAAGTCACAAGACAGGTGAAGAGATGAGGAGAAAGTCACAAGACAGGTGAAGAGATGAGGAGAAAGTCACAAGACAGGTGAAGAGATGAGGAGAAAGTCACAAGACAGGTGAAGAGATGAGGAGAAAGTCACAAGACAGGTGAAGAGGAGACCCACAAAGAATATCAGAATAAGTGAGAAAAAATCAGAGATAAGGTCAGTTTTACCTGTGTGTTCCAAAAATCAGAGCACTTGACAAGGTATTGATAATGTGTTCTGAAAACCAGAGCACTTGACAAGGTACTGGGAATACTGGTGCACAGAGGATGTGTTTTGAAAATGTTTTGGGTCTGAGGACTGCTTGAACAACACGGCGTCTGTGACAACTACAAAAGGAACAGATAAAAAGAGGATAAATCTTTGGTTGTAATCTCTGACATAGTATTACAGGACATTGCTAGTGTCAGAAAGGCGAACATTTCTTTTGTGCTCCTAAAGTCTCACCGAAGTGGCTAGTTTAGTCTGCGCCACTTGTCCATCCTGTGGAGGGTAGCGCAAGAGTATAGGAATACACAAAAGGCCTAGCTAAGGAACTAGGCCTTTTGTGTAGACATGTGCTTTTGCGCTACCACTAATGTACTGGATAGGGTAAAAGGAGGGGGAAATAGAATGAATTCCGGAAGTCTGAGTTGGGGAAGTGTGGACCACGTTCATGCGAAATGCAACTTTAATTTCCATATGTCACGGGTCTTATTACGATTTTGTAAATTATAAATAAAGACTAAGGAAAGCACACAAGTTCTGAGACAAGAAGTGGACCTAGGAGAGAAGGACGTTTATATAGCATGAGATATTATGAAATTAGGAGGGAAGGAAAACAAGAGAACGAACAGCAAAGAGTGGAATTTTTCAGAGTCAAGAAGTTGAGAGTCACAGATGTAGAGGGCGCAGAGGAAGAGATAAACCCGAATACCTCTGTTGGCAGGAGGTACATAATAAGAAAATGCCTCTTACTGGCCTTTTTTTCCGGTAGACAGGAAAAAAAGCCAGTTACAGAGCATGGAGATGAACATCAAGGAAGGAATTTAGTGGGTAAGCTTCCCAGCAGCTTTAAGCTTGATAGACGGAATAAGAGTGGAGCAGCAAAGAAGAGTTTAGAAAGGCCAGAGTCATGCAGTCTCAGAGTGGAGACGTCATGCAAAAGAGATGAACCGGAGAAAAAAAACTTATACCAACAGGGAGAAACAGAACAACTTCTGAACTTTCTACTGCATATGAAGGCTGGCAAGAACAGGGGATCGGAGTGAGCCCACAACAACACCAAAAGTCTGAGAATAATACCAACGTTTTGTAGTTACCTATGAAAATTACATTTAGTTACCTTTGTAAAATATATTTTGTAGTTACCTTGGAAAGTCATTCTTGGCAGTTACTGTGGAAAGAATATTAAATAGAATTCTCACAAAGACGAATAAGAGCAAGAGACATCAGTAGCAACAGAAAAAAGTAGCCTCTTACTAGCCATCACTCTGAAAACCAACAACATCACCAGGAGGAACGTCAGTAAAGAGCGACGCTACATCAAGACTTAGTATCTTGTAGGCCACAAGTGGCCTCACTGGCTGGATGAAGATTTGAAACAGAGGCGAGTGAGATAAAAAGAATCGAAACAGGAGCGTGAGTTTTAGCAAGTCAAAAGGCAAGAGGATGAGAGGCAGATCCTCTAGAGGGAATTATTTTCCATAGAGAAGCAAGATGGTGGCTTGGAGATGGCAGAGAATGCAATATGAGCTTGAAACCTTTGGTGATGCTATCGAGAGAGCTGAAAACAAGAGGAGCGTAGAAGCGAGAGTCTATGAGCAAAGAACTCGGCCTGACGGTGGAAATCCTCGATGACAAGAACTGAATTAGCCAGAGGGAAAAATAAATAGGTTTTGTAGCAGATTTAAGAGCAGTGATGGAAGCTGGATACGACAGGTTATGTAAGCTGATACGACAGGTTATGGAAGATACGACAGGTTATAGAAGCTGATACGACAGGTTATGAAAACTGATACGACAGGTTATGGAAGATTCGACAGGTTATGAAAGCTGATACGACAGGTTATGGAAACTTATACGACAGGTTATGGAAGATACGACAGGTTATGGAAGATACGACAGGTTATGGAAGCTGATACGACAGGTTATGGAAGATACGACAGGTTATGGAAGCTGATATGACAGGTTATGGAAGATACGACAGGTTATGGAAGCTGATACGACAGGTTATGGAAGATAAGACAGGTTATGGAAGCTGATACGACAGGTTATGGAAGATACGACAGGTTATGGAAGCTGATATGACAGGTTATGGAAGCTAATATGACAGGTTATGGAAGCTGATACGACAGGTTATGGAAGCTGATATGACAGGTTATAGAAGCTAATATGACAGGTTATGGAAGATACGACAGGTTATGGAAGCTGATACGACAGGTTATGGAAGCTGATATGACAGGTTATAGAAGCTAATATGACAAGGACAGCCAAGGACAGATCAGGAGATGTAAGGACAAGGACAGCCAAGGACAGATCAGGAGATGTTAGGACAAGGACAGCCAAGGACAGATCAGGAGATGTAAGGACAAGGACAGCCAAGGACAGATCAGGAGATGTAAGGACAAGAACAGCCAAGGACAGATCAGGAGACGTAAGGACAAAGGACGGGGTTATTTGTGAACAGATTGGACACAAATAAAAAATAAAGATAAGGAAGGAAATAAATAATTGACGGAAGCAAATAGAAAATAGGAAAAAAAAGAGGATGTAGAAAAGAACGGAAATGGAAGGTAAAATAAGAGAAAACGAGGATGATGGAAGAAAATGGAGGGCAGAAGAGAAAAAGCGGATGGAGGAAGAAAATGGAGGGCAGAAGAAGGGATGAAATGTATGTAGGAAGAAAACATAGAGAAGCAGAAGAAACAGGAGAAAAGCCAAGAAGGAAAGAAGAAGAAAGGAAGAAAGCCCAAGTAGGTAGAAAGAAGCAGAAGATATGCAAGATATAAAGAGAGAAGTAGAGGAAAGAAATAAAGTGAAATAAAGAAAGAGGGAGGAAGAAAAACCGAGAGGTGGAGAAGAGGAAACAGTGCGGTGGAAAATGTAGAATGGAGTAGATACGAAACAGAAGATGTAGGAAGGAAACAAATGATGGAAGAAAACAGTGAGAAGGAAGAACTAAACAGAGAGTGTGTAAAAACAGGAAGGAAACAAAGACGTGGAGAAGGGAAACAAAGAAGTCAATAAAAGGAAACAGATTGGAAATAGGAAAACAGAGGGTTATATCATGAAACAGAGGAAGAGAGAAAGAAAACAGAAAGAAACAGAGTTGTGAAGGAAGGGCTAAAAGAAGGAAGGAAACATGCAGGAGAAAGAAGGAAGCAGAAGAATATAGGAAGAAAATATAGAGATTGAAAAAAAGGTAAAGAGGAAGACGAAAGAAACAGAGAAGATTAGAAAGAGGGAGAGAATAAGTAACAAATGTTTGGAGGAAGGATATGAAGGGACAAGAGAGAATAAACAGAAGAGAGAATGACTGAAAAATGACAGAAGTAATAAATAAGACACAAGAAGGAAGAAGAGGAATAAGATAATTAAAAAGAGTGATTTAAAAAAAATAAAAAAGACAAAAACAAAGGGAAAAAAGAAAGAGGAAGAAACCAATGGCAACAAGGAGAGAAAGAAACAAATAAATAAAAAAATAAAGAAGAAAACAGAGTTGAAAGATGCAAAAAAAAAAAAACAGAGAGTTGGAAGGAAACAGAGAGTGTTAGAAGGAAACAGAGAGTGTAGGAAGGAAACAGAGAGTGTAGGAAGGAAACAGAGAGTGTTGGAAGGAAACAGAGAGTGTTGGAAGGAAACAGAGAGTGTTGGAAGGAAACAGAGAGTGTTGGAAGGAAACAGAGAGTGTTGGAAGAAAACAGAGTGTTGGAAGGAAACAGAGAGTGTTGGAAGGAAACAGAGAGTGTTCAAAGGAAACAGAGAATGTAGGAAGGAAACAGAGAGTGTTGGAAGGAAACAGAGAGTGTTGGAAGGAAACAGAGAGTGTTGGAAGGAAACAGAGAGTGTAGGAAGGAAACAGAGAGTGTTGGAAGGAAACAGAGAGTGTAGGAAGGAAACAGAGAGTGTTGGAAGGAAACAGAGAGTGTTGGAAGGAAACAGAGAGTGTTGGAAGAAAACAGAGTGTTGGAAGGAAACAGAGAGTGTAAGAAGGAAACAGAGAGTGTTGAAAGGAAACAGAGAGTGTTTTGAGGAAACAGAGACTGTTGGAAGGAAACAGAGTGTAGGAAGGAAACAGAGAGTAGAAGGAAAAGAGAAAAGGAAAGAGTGAAGAAACAGAGAGTGGAAGGAAACAGAGATGTTGAAAGGAAACAAGAGTTTGAAGGAAACAGAAGTGTTGGAAGGAAACAGAGAGTGTTGAGGAAAAGAGAGTGTTGGAAGGAAACAAGAGGTTGGAAGGAAACAGAGAGTGTAGGAAGGAAACAGAGAGTGTAGGAAGGAAACAGAGAGTGTAGGAAGGAAACAGAGAGTTTTGGAATGAAACAGAGAGTGTAGGAATGAAACAGAGAGTGTAGGAAGGAAACAGAGAGTGTAGGAAGGAAACGGAGGGTGTTGGAAGGAAACAGAGAGTGTAGTAAGGAAACATAGAGTGTTGGAAGGAAACAGAGAGTGTAGTAAGGAAACAGAGAGTGTTGGAAGGAAACAGAGAGTTTTGGAATGAAACAAAGAGTGTTGAATGGAAACAGAGAGTATAGAAAGGAAACAGAGAGTGTTGGAAGAAAGCAGAGAGTGTTGAAAGGAAACAGAGAGTGTTGGAAGGAAACAGAGAGTTTTGGAATGAAACAAAGAGTGTTGGATGGAAACAGAGAGTATAGAAATGAAACAGAGAGTGTTGGAAGAAAACAGAGAGTGTTGAAAGGAAACAGAGAGTGTTTTGAGGAAACAGAGAGTGTTGGAAGGAAACAGTGAGTGTTGGAAGGAAACAGAGAGTGTTGGAATGAAACAGAGAGTGTAGGAGGGAAACAGAGAGTGTAGGAAGGAAACAGAGAGTGTTGAAAGGAAACAGAGAGTTTTGGAATGAAACAAAGAGTATAGGAAGGAAACAGAGTGTGTACGAAGGAAACAGAGAGTGTAGGAAGGAAACAGAGAGTGTTGGAATTAAACAGAGAGTGTAGGAAGGAAACAGAGAGTGTAGGAAGAAACAGAGAGTGTTCGAAGGAAACAGAGTTTTGAAATGAAACAAAGAGTGTTGGAAGGAAACAGAGAGTGTTGGAAGGAAACAGAGAGTGTTTTGAGGAAACATAGAGTGTTGAAAGGAAACAGAGAGTGTTTTGAGAAAACAGAGAGTGTTGGAAGGAAACAGAGAGTGTAGGAAGGAAACGGAGAGTGTAGGAAGGAAACAGAGAGTGTTGGAAGGAAACAGTGAGTGTTGAAAGGAAACATAGAGTGATGAAATGAAACAGAGAGTGTAGGAAGGAAACAGAGAGTGTTGGAAGGAAACACAAGAGTGTTGGAATGAAACAGAGAATGTTGGAAGGAAACAGAGAGTGTAGGAAGGAAACAGAGAGTGTAGAAAGAAAACAGAGAGTGTAGGAAGGAAACAGACGGTCTAGGTAGGAAACGAATAGTGTGAATGAAGGAAACAGAGAGTGTAGAAAAGAAACAAAGAGTGTAGGAAGGAAACAGAGAGTGTATGAAGGAAACAGTGTAGAAAGGAAACGAAGGGTGGAGAAGAACAGAGTGTGATGGGAAAGAAAACAACGAAAGAGGAAGAAAAAGGGGTGTAGGTAGAAAAAATAGGATAAGGAGAGATAGCAAACAGAAGGTGGAGAAAGGAAAAAAAGAGATGGGGATGAAGGAAAGAGAAGTGCAGAAAAGAAACAGAATGGGATGAAGAAAAACCAACATTAAGAAAAGAAAATAGAATAAGAAAACAGAAGATAAAAAACAACACATGATGAAAGATAAGTGACGTAGATTGGAGGAAATATACAGACGTAAGAGAAAAGAAAGAGGGAAGTGGTGAAAAGCAACAGAGAATAGGAAATATAATAGCGGAGAAAGAATTATGACGAAGGAGTGGAGGAAAAAGAGTAGTAGTGAAAGAGAAGTGGAAAAAAAGTAGATAAAATATAGAATGCGAATAGAGACGGAAAAGAAAAAGAGGGATAAAGGAAGAAAATAGAGCAGAGAAGAAACAAATGAGAGAAGAAGATGAAGAATAGGATATAAGGAAATGGACTGATTGAAGAAGGAAAATATGGAAAGGGAAAACGGGGGAGTATGAAGAAGAAAACGGAAAGAGGGAAGAGGAAGACAATAGAACAGTTGTAGGAAGAAACGGAAAAGAAACATTGAAAGGAGGAAGAAAATCGAAGTTGGAGGAAGAAAATAGGTACTAGAAGGGAAAAATCTAAACAGAAAGAAACTAATGAGTAAATGAGAGAAAGACAGAAATGGAGGAAGAAAACCACAAAAGTGAAGGAAGGAAACAGAAGATTGGAAGATAATTGAAGGAGACAGGAAATTGGATGAAAAGAGGGAGGAGACGGAGGTAGGAAGGAGGAAACGAGAAGATGGAGGAAGGAAAAAGAATGGAAGAGAGAGAGAGAGAGAGAGAGAGAGAGAGAGAGAGAGAGAGAGAGAGAGAGAGAGAGATAACAAAATGAAGAAAACTAAATAAAAAAGAACTGTGGAAAGAAAGAAGAGGAAAAGAGAGGGAGATAAAGCAGGAAACTGAAGGAGACACAAGGGAAAAGGATAAAAAAAGAGGAAAACAGCAAGGAAACAGAAAAAAAAGAGAAATAAAAAGGAAAGAAAGAAGATTTAAAAAGGAAGAAAGTGGAATGAAACAGAAGAGAAAATGAAGCAATATAGAAGGGAAAGGAAACAAAAGTGAAGAAGGAAATACAAGGGAGGAGGAAGGAAAGAGAAGAAAGAGGAAAAAAACAGACGAGAAGATAAAGGAAAAAGAAAGGAGGAAGGAGGATTCAGTAGGGAAGAAGGAAACAGAAGGTAAAAGGGAAGGAAACAGAAATGGAGAGAGAAAGAAACAGAAGGAAAGGGGAAGGAAGCAGAAGAAAAAAGTGAAAGAATAAAAAAGAATAGGAATTAAACAGAAGGTAAGAAGAAAGAAATAGAAGAGAAGAGGGGAAAAACAGAAGGAAAGATGAATGAAACAGAAGAGGAAAGAAACTGAAAGATGAAGGAAAGAGGAAAGAAACTGAAAGATGAAGGAAAGAGGAAAGAAACTGAAGCAAAGAGAAAAGAAACTGAAGGAAAGAGGAAGGAAACTGAAGGAAGTAGGAAGGAAAGATGAAGGAAACTGAAGGAAAGAAGAAGGAAAGTGAAGGAAACTGAAGGAAAGAGGAAAGAAACTGAAGAAAAGATTAAGGAAACTGAAGGAAAGAGGAAAGAAATTGAAGGAAAGATTAAGGAAACTGAAGCAAAGATAAAAGAAACTAAAGGAAAGAGGAAGGAAACTGAAGGAAAGAGGAAGGAAACAAAAGCAAAGAGGAAAGAAACAGAAGAGAATTGGAAAGAAAGAGAAAAGAAGAGGGGAAAAGCAGAAAGGAAGAGAATGAAAAGACATGAAAGAGGAAGGACACATAAGGAAAAATTAAGGAAATGAAAGGAAAGAGGAATCAAACACAAGGATAAATGAAGAAAACAGTGCTTAAAAAAAAGCGAATGATGTCTGAGAAAAGAATAAAAGTAAAGATAAATATAGAAGGAAATAGAGAGGGAAGGAAAAGGAATAAGACGTGGAGGAAATGATACAGTATGATGGAGGAAGAAAAGAGAAAATGGAGAAAGAAAAAAAAGAGGAATAAAACATAGAGGAAGCAATCATTTTTAATAAAACGGGAGATACAAAAGGAGGAAGAAAAGTGGAAGAAAACAAATGAATGAAAATAGGAGGGGGAGGAAAAACAAAGGAGGAAGAGAGAAAAAGATGGAAGAAAAACTGGAGGAAGAAAAATGGAGGAAGAAAACAGAAGTAGGAGGAAGGATGCAGTAAAGTAGCATGGAGTAAGCAAACAGAGGACTAAAGGAAGGAAATAAAGAATAGAGGAAGAATGTAAAAAATAGAAGGAAAAAATCAGAAGAGCAGTAGAATAAAATGAAGAATTGAGGAAATAAACACAGGCGAGAAGAAGGAATAGGGAAAATGAAGGGAAAACAAGATATAAACGAGAATGAAGGAAGCAGAGTGAAGGAAGAAAGAAATGCATAGGAGATAGTAAACAGATGAGGAAGGAACGAAGGAAGGAAACAGTGATGGATGGAAACTAAGTAACAAACCAGAGGAACAGAGACAGAAGGAGAAGAAAACTTGTATATAAAGGAATTAAAGAAAATAGGGAAAGGTAGAAATGGAGAAGGGAAAGAAAAGATTGGTAGAAGAAAACAGAGAACAAACAAATGAATTAAAGGAAGAAATAAAGCAGAGGTATGAAAGAAGGAAAATAAAAAAATGGAGAAAGAAACGAGAATGGTGGAACAAAGAAGGGAAGAGAGAGAGAGAGAGAGAGAGAGAGAGAAGAGAGAGATAAAAGTATAGTAGATATAAGAAGATGAGAGAGAGAGAGAGAGAGAGAGAGGAGAGAAGAAAATATATAAAGAAAGAAAATGAAAGAGAGAAGTAGAAGAAAAAACAAAGTTGTAAATGAAGGGGAAAAAAGTGAAGAATTAAAAAAAAAGAGAGAAGGAAAAACAAAAATATGAAAGAAGAAGATGAAAGAAATAAACAAAGAAAAAATAGTGGTGTAAGAAAAAAACTGAAATGTTAAATAGGTGAAGAATTTAAAAAAAAGATAACTGAAGGAAAGATAAAGAGGGTGAAGGAAGAAAAAAGATAAATGAAAGAAACAAGAGAAGGAAAGAAAGGAGTGAAGGAAAGAAAGATAAAAGTGAAGGAAGAAACAGATAAGCGAAGAGAAGAAAAGAGAGAAGTGAAGGAAATAAAGAGAGAAGGAAAGGAAAGAAACAGATAAAGAGAAGGAAGAAAGAGAGAAATATAGGAATAGAAAGAGAAATAGAGGAAAGAGAGAAGTGAAGGAAAGAAAGAGAAGCAGAGGAAAGAAACAGATAAAGAGAAGGAAAGAGAGAGAAATGAAGGAAAAAATGAGAAATGAAGGAAAAAAGAGAAATAAAGGAAAAAAGAGAGAAGTAATGGAAATAGAGAGGTGAAAGAAGGAAAGAGATAGGTGAAGGAAATAGAGAATTGATGGAAGGACACAGAAGTGAAGGAATGAAACAAAAGAAGGAAGCAAAAGAAGGAAGGAAACAAATGGGTGGAAGAAGGAAACAGAAGGATGAAGAAAGGAAACAGAAGGTTGGAGAAAAGAAACAGAAGGGTGAAGGAAGGAAACAGGAGGGTGAAGGAAGGAAACAGAAGGCTTGAGGAAGAAAACAGAAGGGCGGATGAATTTTTTTTTTTTTTTTTTTTTGGGGGGGGGGGGGGGGGGGGGGGGGGGGGGGGGGGGGGGGGGGGGGGGGGGGGTAATGACAGAATGGCTGGATAATGGAAACAGACGTGTGATGAATGAAACCAGAAGGTGGATGATGGAAACAGAAGGGTGGATAATGAAAAAGAGGTGGATGAACGAAACAGAAGAACGAAGAAAGATAAGGTGGATGGAAGAAACAGAAGGGTGATAATGAAACAGAAAGGTGGAGAAAGGAAACAGAAGGGTGGAGGAAGAAAGCAGAAGGGTGGAGGAAGGAAACAGAAGGGTGAAGGAAGGAATCAGAAGGGTGGAGGAAGGAATCAGAAGGGTGGAGGAAGGAAACAGAAGGGTGGAGGAAGGAAACAGAAGGGTGGAGGAAGAAAACAGAAGGGTGGAGGAAGGAAATAGAAGGGTGGAGGAAGGAATCAGAAGGGTGGAGGAAGGAATCAGAAGGGTGGAGGAAGAAAGCAGAAGGGTGGAGGAAGGAAACAGAAGGGTGGAGGAAGAAAACAGAAGGGTGGAGGAAGGAATCAGAAGGGTGGACGAAGGAAACATAAATGTAGAGGAAAGAAACAGAAAGGTGGAGGAAGGACTCAGAAGGGTGAAGGAAGAAAACAGAAGGGTAGAGGAAGGAAACTGAAGGGTGGAGGAAAAACACAGAAAGCTGGAGGAAGGCAATAGAAGGGTGGAGGAAGGAAGCAGAGCAGATGGGTGGAGGAAGGAAGCAGAGCAGATGGACGGAGGAGTGAAACAGATAAATGAAAGATAGAAACAGGTGAGTGAAGGGTAGAAACAGTGTCGATGGATTAATGTTGACAATGAAGGAAGGAAATAGAGAGGGGAAGGAAAACATCATGAAGGTGACGGGAAAAAAAGGGGACGAATGAAGGAAAAAAGGGCGAATAAATAAAACAGGAGGAAAATGGAAAACGGAGGGGTGAATGAAGAAAACAGAAGGAAAAAAGGGAAAGCAGATAAATTAATAAAGAAAACAGACGGATGAATAAAGAAAAGAATGAGTAAATAAAAGGAAAAGAGGGACGGATAAAAACGGAAGGGTGGATAGACAAAAACGGAAGAGTGGCTAAAGAAAACAGAAGGACGGATAAAGAAAACAGAAGGGCGAATAAAGAAAACAGAAGGGTGAATAAAGAAAATAGAAGGAGAAAGTAAACATGGGATTAGAATAAGAAAACACGAAGGTGGATAACAAAAATAATGTATGAAGGAAACAGTCTGTTAAAGAAAGAAAACAGTGGCACGCAGGAAGGAAACAGATTAATGTAGTTTGAAAACAGTGACATTGGAAAGGAAACAAAGGAAAGGAGGAAGACAATACAGGCGTGCTGGAAGAAATCAGAAGGAGGAATAAACAGAAGCATGCAGGAAGGAAGGAATGGAGGAAGGAAACAGAGGAAAATTCAATAATGAAGGAGAATGGAAATCAAGAAAAATTAAAGAAACACTTGAGGAAGAAGGAAGCAGAAGAAAAGAAACAGAAGAGAAGAAACAGAAGGGAAGAAACAGAAGGGAAGAAACTGAATAGAAGAAACAGAAGAGAAGAAACTGAATAGAAGAAACAGAAGAGAAAAAACAGAAGGGAAGAAACAGAAGAGAAGAAACAGACGGGAAAAACAGAACTGAAGAAGCAGAAGAGAAGAAACCGAATAGAATAAAAAGAAGAGAAGAAACAAAAGGGAAGAAACAGAAGGGAAGAAACAGAAGAGAAGAAACAGAAGGGAAGAAAACGGAAGGGAAGAAACAGAAGAGAAGAAACAGGAGAAAAGAAACAGAAGAGAAGAAACAGAAGGGAAGAAACAGAAGAGAAGAAACAAAAGGGAAAAGCAGAAGGGAAGAAATAGAAGGGAATAAAACGGAAGGTAATAAAACGGAAGGAAGAAACAGAAGAGAAGAAACAGAAGGGAAGAAACAGAAGAGAAGAAACAGAAGGAAAGAAACTGAATACTAGAAATAGAGGAGAAGAAACAGAAGGAAATGAAAATAAATAGAAGAAACAGAAGAAAGTAAACAGAGAAGAAAACAGAGGTTTTGAAAGGATACAATCAAGTGGAAGCAGAAGAAAAGAAGCAGAAGAGAAGAAACAGAAGGGAAGAAACGGAATAGAAGAAACAGAAGGGAAGAAACTGAATAGAAGAAACAGAAGAGAAAAAACAGAAGGGAAGAAACAGAAGAGAAGAAACAGACGGGAAAAACAGAACTGAAGAAACAGAAGAAACTGAATAGAAGAAAAAGAAGAGAAGAAACAGAAGGGAAGAAATAGAAGAGAAGAAACAGAAGGGAAGAAACAGAAGGGATAAACATAAGGTAAGAAACAGAAGAAAAGAAAGAGAATTGAAAAACAGAAGAAAAGAAACAGAAGGGAAAAAACAGAAGGGAAGAAACAGAAGAGAATAAACAGACGGGAAAAACAGAACAGAAGAAACAGAAGAGAAGAAACTGAATAGAAGAAAAGGAGAAGAAACAGAAGGGAAGAAACAGAAGGGAAGAAACAGAAGAGAAGAAACAGAAGGGAATAAAACGGAAGGGAAGAAACAGAAGAGAAGAAACAGGAGAGAAGAAACAGAAGAGAAAAAACACAAGGGAAGAAACAGAAGAGAAAAAACAAAAGGGAAAAGCAGAAGGGAAGAAATAGAAGGGAATAAAACGAAAGGGAAGAAAAAGGAAAGAAGAAACAGAAGGGAAGAAACAGAAGAGAAGAAACAGAAGGAAAGAAACTGAATACTAGAAATAGAGGAGAAGAAACAGAAGGAAATGAAAATAAATAGAAGAAACAGAAGAAAATAAACAGAAGAGAAGAAAACAAAGGTTTTGAAATGATACAATCAAGTGGATGAGAGAAACAAGTGAGAAGAGAGAAGAAAAAGAAGAGAAAGGAAAATATAAGGAAACAGAGTATTGACACAAGAAAACATAGAAATTATTGAAGAAAACGTTGAGGTGAAGGAGAAGAAAAGGGGGAGAAAAAAATAACCAAAAAAGAAAGAGGGAGTAAACGGAAGGGAGAAAATATTAAAGTGTGTGGAGGGAGCATACAGAAGGACGAAGGAAACAGAAAGGTGGAGAAAGGAAGGCAAACAGTAGGGAAGAAAGGAGTAAAATTATGGGAGAATGAAATGAAAGGGTGAAGAGGGAAACAGATGAGTAAAGAGAGGGAAACAGAAGGGTGGAGGAAACAAATAATGGGATGGAGGAGCAGAGAAGAAATTAAAGGAAGGAAAGAAGGAATTGGAGAATGAAGAAGGAAGAGGTGGAGGAAATAATCGAAATATGAAGGAACAAAACAGAAGGAGAAAGGAAAATAAGAAAATAATGTGATGGAAGAAGGAAACAAAGAGGATAGATTGGAGGAAGATATAGAAGGAGGGAATAAATAGAGGGATAGAAGAAAAATAGAAAGATGGAGGGAATAAATAAAGAAATGGAAGGTTGGCGGTAAGAAAGAAATAGAAAGATTAACGAAATAAAGAAACAGAAGGATGGAATAAATAAATAAAGAAATAGAAGGCAGAATGAAACAGAAAGATGAAGGAAGTGAAAATAAGGGTGGAAGAAATAAATAGAACGAGAAAGGAAGTAGAAAAAAAGGAAAGAAATAATGGAAAGGTTGTGGAAAAATATGAGGAAGGAAAAAAATGGAAGGACAAATGAACTAAAAAGGAAAGTGGAGAAAAGAATCAGGAAGGAAAAAAAGAAGAGTAAAGGAAGAAAACAAAGACTTGGAAAAAAGAAGACAATACGAATAAAGAAAGTAGAGGAATAAATGAAAGAAACAGAGATAGTAGAAACAGAGGGAGAGATAGCAAAGAAGAAACAAGATTGAGGAAAGAAACACAGATGAGGAAGAAACAAAGTGATGAAGGAACGAACGAGATGTGAAACAGAACTTAGGGAATGAAACAGAATGGAGAAATGAACAGAAGGTGGAAAGAAACAGAAGAGAGATGAATGAAACACAGGTGGAGGAATGGAAACGAATGTGATGGAAAGAAACAGAATGATAATGAAACAGAGGAAGAATGGAAACAGAGGAGAAAATGAACAGAAGGTAAAATGGGATCAGAAGATAGAAGAAGTAAACAGAATGGATAATGGAAACAGAAGTGAATGAAACCGAATGGGAGATAAGAAAACAGAATGGAATGAATGAACAGAAGGCAAAGAATGGAAACAGAAGTGATGAATGGAAACAGAATGAATGGAAACAGAATGAAGTGAATGAACAGAAGTAAATGAATGAACAGAATAGTGGAAATATGTACAGATTTGGTGATGAATCAAAACAGAATAAGCGAATAATGAACAGAATGCAAAATGAATGGACGAAAGGTGATAATGAACAGACGGTGATGAACAAAACAGAAGCAGATGAATGAAACATAGTCAATGAAAGAAACAGAATGGATAATGACACAGAAGCAGAAGAAGGAAACAGAAGCTGAAGGAAAGAAACAGAAGGTGGAGGGAAGAAACAGAAGGTGGAGGAAGGAAACAGAAGGTGAACGAAAGAAACGAAAGGTGGAGGAAGGAAACAGAAGGTGGAGGAAGGAAACAGAAGGTAAAGGAAGGAAACAGAAGGTGGAGGAAGGAAACAGAGGAGGAAGAAAACAGAAATGATGGAACGGAACAAACAGATAAAGGAAAAACTGAAAATGGAAAGAGAGGAGTGGTGGAACAAACGGGGAGCAGGAAGGAAAGAAAAGAGACGTAGAAGGAAAGGGAGGATGAAACAAATAGATTGATGGAAACAGAGTGGTACACGAAGGAAACAGAAAGGGAAATGAAAATCAGGGAAGAAGAGAATTTTACCAAAAGATGAAGAAAACAGTGGAGGAAAAAAAATGGAGTAAATAGAGTTGGAATAAAGAAACAGTTGAAGACAAGAAACAAAGAATAGGATAAAAGAAACAAAGAGTTGAAGGAAAGAAACAGAGAATTTGAGGAAAGAAAGAAAGATGTGGAGAAAAGAAACAGAGAATTAGAGGAAAAAAACAGAGAATTGGAGTAAATAAACAGGAGGTGGAGCAAAGAAACTAAGGAGAGAGATAAAAAATTAGAGAGGAGGAAGGAAATGAATGTAGAGGAAAGAAACAGGAATGAAATAAGGAAACAAAAGATGAACGAAGGTAATAGGGGCAGAGGGAAATAAAGGAGCAGTGTTTAAAGAAAACTGAAAAATATTAAAAGAATAGAGAGAAAGGAAAGAAACAGGAAAAAAAGGAGGAAACAAACTGTTGTAGGAAGAAAATTGATGGAGAAAGCAAAGAGAAATGTGATGGAACGAAACAGGAAGAGGAAAAAAGAAAATGTTCACTAGGAAAAGGAAGCACAGTAATGGAAGAAGGAAATACAGATGGAAGAGGAAGAAAACAGGCAAACTGAAAGAAGAGAAAAAACAGGAGAACTGAGGTCTGAAACAGAAAAGTGGAATGAGGGAACAGAGAACAGGAGGAAGGAAACAGAGAGGTGGAGGAAGGAAACAGAGAGGTGGAGGAAGGAAACAGAGAGGTGGAGGAAGGAAACAGAGACGCAGAGAAAGGAAACAGAGAGGTGGAGAAAGAAAACAGACAGATAGAGGAATGAAACAGAGAGGTGGAAGAAGATAACAGAGAGGTAGATCAATAAAATAGAGAATTGGAGGAAGAAAACAGAGAGATGGAGGAAGGAAACAAATGGATAGAGGAAGGAAACGGGGAGGTGCAGGAAGGAAACAGAGAGGGGGACAAAAGAAACAGAGAAGTTTAGGAAGGAAACAGAGAGATGGAGGAAGGAAACAGAGAGATAGAGGAAAGAAACAGAGAGGTGGAGGAATGAAATAGAGAGGTGGGGTAAGGAAACAAACACATGAAGGAACGAAACAGAGAGTGGAAGGAAACAGAGAAGTGGAGAAAGGAAACAGAAAGGTGGAGGAAGGAAACATAGAGGTAGGGGAAAGAAACAGTGAGTTGGAGGATGAACACAGAGAGGAGGAGGAAGGAAACAGAGAGGTGGAGGAAGGAAACAGAGAAGTTTAGGAAGGAAACAAATGGATAGAGGAAGGAAACGGGGAGGTGGAGGAAGGAAACAGAGAGGGGGACAAAGGAAACAGAGAAGTTTAGGAAGGAAACAGAGAGGTGGAGGAAGGAAACACTGAGGTGGAAGAAGGAAACAGAGAGATAGAGGAAAGACGCAGAGAAGTGGAAAAGGAAACAGAGAGATGGAAGAAATAAACAGAGAAGTGGAGGAAAGAAACAGAGAGGTGGAGGAATGAAACAGAGAGGTGGGGTAAGGAAACAAACACATGAAGGAACGAAACAGAGAGGGGAAGGAAACAGAGAAGTGGAGGAAGGAAACAGAGAGGAGGAGAAAGGAAACAGAGAGGTAGAGGAAGAACAAAGAGAGGTGGAGAAAAGAAACAGAGGTGGAGAAATGAAACAGAGAGATAGAGGAAGGAAACAGAGAGGTGATGGTTGAAACAGGAGAGGATAATGGAAACAGAGAGATGGAGAAGAAAGAGAAGGTAGGAAATGGAAACAGAGATGGAAAATGAAACAGAATGGCAGATGAATGAAACAGAGAGGTGGATAATGAAACAGAGAGTGATGAAATGAACACAGAGAGGTGATAATGAAACAGAGAGAGATGAAAAACACAGAGATGGTGATAATGAAACGAGAGGTGGATAATGAAACCAAAGATGTAGAATGAAACAGAGGGAGATAATGGAAACAGAGAGGTGATGGTTGATCAGTGAGGTGGATGGAATGAAACAGAGGTGGATAATGAAACGATGAGTGAATGAACTGAGAGGTGATGACTGGAAACAGATAGGTGGGAAGGAAACAGGGAGGAAGAGGATGGAAACACAAAGGTAGAAGGAAAGAGATAAATAGAAGGAAACAGGGAGGTAAAGGATGCAAATAGAGACGTGGAGAAAGGAAACAGAGAGATGGAGGAAGGAATCAGAGAGGTGGACGATGAAAACAGATAAGTGGAGAAGGAAACAGAGATGGAGGAAGGAAACAGAGAGGTGGAGGAAGGAAACAGAGGTGGAGGAAGGAAACAGAGAGGTGGAGGAAGGAAACAGAGAGGGAAAGGAAGGAAACAGAGGAGATAATGAACATAGGTGATGAATGAAACACAGAGGCAGGGGAATGGAACAGTGAGTGATGACGAACACAGAGATGATAATGAATGAACAGAGGATGATGGAATGAAACAGAGAGTCGAGTATGAACAGAGATGCAGATGAAAGAACACAGAGTGATGGAATGGAACAGATGAGAGGAATGAAACAGAGGTGGAGGAAAGAAACAGTGAGGTGGAGGAAGGAAACAGAGAGGAGGATGGAAACAGAAAGAAAAAGAAAGGAATTAGAGAGGTGGAGGAAGGAAACAAAGAGGTAGATTAAGAAAACAGAGAGGTGGAGGAAAGAAACAGAGAGGTGGAGGAAGGAATCAGAGAGGTGGAGGATGGAAACGGAGAGGTGGAGGAAGGAAACAGAGAGGTGGAGGAAGGAAACAGAGAAGTGGAGGAAGGAAACAGGGAGGAAAAGGATGGAAACACACAGGAAGAAGGAAACAGATAGGTAGAAGGAAACAGGAGGTAAAGGATGCAAATACAGACGTGGAGAAAGGAAACCGAGAGGTGGATGAGGAAAGAGAGGAGAGAAGAAACAGAGGAGGAAGAAGGAAACAGAGAGGCAGAGGAAGGAAACAGATAGGTAGAAGGAAACAGGGAGGTAAAGGATGCAAATAGAGACGTGGAGAAAGGAAACGGAGAGGTGGAGGATGGAAACAGAGAGGCAGAGGAAGGAAACAGAGAGGAGGAAGAAGGAAACAGAGAGGCAGAGGAAGGAAACAGAGAGGTAGAGGAAGGAAACAGAGAGGCGGAGGAATGAAACATAGAGGTGAGGAGGAAACAGATATGGAGAAGGAAACATCACAGACGGAGGAAGTAACAGAGGTGGATAATGAAACAGAGATGATGAACGAAACAGAGAGATATGAATGAAACAGATAAGTGGGGATGGAATGAAACAGAGGAAGAGGATGGAAACACACAGGTAGAGGAAGGAAACAGATAGGTAGAAGGAAACAGGGAGGTGAAGTAGGGAAACAGATACGTGGAGAAAGGAAACGGAGAGGTGGAGGATGGAAACAGAGGTGGAGGAAGGAAAGAGAGAGGTGGAGAATGGAAATAGAGAGATGGAGGAAGGAAACAGAGAGGTCGAGGAAGGGAACAGAGAGGTGGGGAAAGGAAACAGACATGTGGAGGAACGAAACAGAGAGGGGAAGGTAGGAATCAGATGGAGGAAGGAAGAAGGGAGGTGAGGAAGAAAACAGAGAGGTAGAGGAAGGAAACAGAGAGGGAAAGGAAGGAAAGAGAGAGGTACATAAGAAAACAGAGAGGTGGAGGAAGGAAACAGAGAGACGAAGGAAGGAAACAGAGAGGTGGAGGATAGAAACAGAGAGGTAGCGGAAGGAAACAGATAGGTAAAGCCGGAAAATGAGGAATGAAGGAAGAAACAGAGAGATGGAGGAAGGAAACAGAGAGATGGAGGAAAGAAACAGAGAAGTGGAGGAAAGAAACAGAGAGGTAGAAGATGGAAAAAGAGAGGTAGACGAAGGAAACAGAGAGGTAGAAGGAAACAAGAGGATGATGAAGAAAAAGAGGTGATGATAGAAACAAGAGGTGGATGGAAACGAGAAGTGATAGAATGAAACAGAGGTAGAAGATGGAAAAGAGAGGTAGACGAAGGAAACAGAGAGGTAGAAGGAAACAGGGAGGAGGAGGAAGGAAATAGAGACGAAGAGGAAGGAAACAGAGAGGTGGAGGATATAAACAGAAAGGTGGAAGAAGGAAACAGAGAGGTAAAGAAAGGAAACAGAGAAGTGGAGCAAGAAAACAGAGAGATGGAGGAAGGAAACAGAGAGGTGGAGGAATGAAACATAGAGGTAAAGAAAGGAAACAGAGAGGTGGATGAAGGAAAGAGAGAGGTGGAGGAACGAAACGTAAAAATAGTGGAAGGAAAAAGAGAAGTGGAGGAAGGAAACAGAGAGATGAAGGAAAGAAACAGAGAAGTGGAGGAAGGAACACAGAAGTGAAAGAAGGAAACAGAGAGGAAAGGGATGGAAATAGAGAGGTGGAGGAAGGAAACAGAGAAATGAAGTAAAGAAACAGAGATGGAGGAAAGAAACAGAGAGGTGGAGGAAGGAAACAGAGAGAGGAAGGAAACAGAGAAGTGGAGGAAGGAAACCGAGAGGTGAAGGAAGGAAACAGACAAACAGAAGCATAAGAAAAGAAAATAGAGAATAATGAAGAAAAAATAGATGAAGAAAAGAAGAATAAATAAAGAAAAAAAAATAATAATAAAATAATAATAAATAAGAAGAAGAGAAGAAAAGATAAGAAAAAAATAAATATAAAGAAAAGAAAATGAATAAAATAAAATAATAAAATAAATAAATAAAATAAAGAATAAGAATAAGAACAATGAAAATAAATAAAATAATAAAAAAAAAAATGAAGAAGAAGAGAAGAATGAATATGAAAAGAAAGATCGATCAGAATAGAATAATAAGAAATAAATATGAATAGAAGAAAAGAAAGAAGAATAATAATAAAGAAAATAATAAATAATGATAGCTGTAATGAAAGTGTAAAAGATGAAGTGGAAAAATGAAAAAAGAAAAAAAATAAAAAAGAAGAAGAAGAAGAAGAAGAAGAAGAAGAAGAAGAAGAAGAAGAAGAAAATAGGAAGGAAACAATGGTTTATGGAAAACACATAAGATGGACTAGGGAAACAAAAATAAGTAGAAAGGAAATAAACGAGAGGATGGGAGTAAAAGTGGAAATAAAGAAGCAAACAAATTGTTGAAGGAAAGTGTACTGAATGAAGGAATGAAACAGAGGGAGAGAAGAAACATTCACAGAGATGGAATAAGAAAATAAAGATAGAGAAAAACAATAGAGATGAAAGAAGACAAAAGAGACGGAGGAAACCAATAGAGATGGAGGAAGGCAAAAGAGATGGAAGAAAACAATTGAGATTGAGGAAGACAATAGACATGGAAGAAAACAATAGACATGGAAGAAAACAATAGACATGGAAGAAAACAATAGACATGGAAGAAAACAATAGACATGGAAGAAAACAATAGACATGGAAGAAAACAATAGACATGGAAGAAAACAATAGAGATGGATAAAGACAACAGAGTTGAAGTAAAATAATAGATATAGAGGAAAAATGAATGGAAGAAAATAATAGAGATAGTGGAAGACAATAGAGTGGATAAAAATAATGGAAAAGAGCATGACATTAGATACGGAGGAAAATAAAGATCGGGGAAGCCAATAGAGATGGAGGAAAATAATAGACTGGAAGCAAATAGAAATGAATCAAGATAAAAGAGATGGAGGAAAACAATAGAGATAGAGAAAAACAAGAGATGGAGAAAGTCAATAGAGACAGAAGAAAATAATAGAGATGGAGGAAGACAATAGAGGTGGAGGAAAACCATAGAGATGGAGGAATACAATAGAGGTGGAGGAAAATAATAGAGATGGGTGAAGACAATAGAGGTGGAAGAAAATAATAGAGATGGAGAAAGACAATTGAGATGGAGGAAAATAATAGAGATGGAGGAAGACAATAGTGGAGGAACATAATAAGAATGGAGGAAGAAAATGGAAATGGAGGAAAGCAGCAGAGACTGACTGGGATAAAAATAGAAAGTAGAAGAGAGAAGCATAAAGTTAAAGAAAGAATGAGAGAAAAAGAGAAAAAAGAGGCAGAAAACGAAGATGGAAGAAGGAATTAGAAGACAGGAAGGAAACAATGAGGTAAAGAAAGCAAAATATGGAAATAGGAATAAAAAAGTAAAAGCAAGGGTGGGGAAAAAGGAATGTAGGAAGAAAGCATAGGTGGAAGAAAGAAACAACAGATAAAGAAGGAAAGAAACAGAGGTAGAGGAAAGAAACAGAGGTAAAGGAAAGAAACAGAGGTAGAGGAAAGAAACAGAGGTAGAGGAAAGAAACAGAGATGGAGGAAGGAACGAGAGATGGAGGACGGAAACAGAAGTGGAGGAAAGAAACAGAAGGGAGGAAGGAAACAGAGGTGAAGGACGGAAACAGAGGTGAAGGACAGAAGAAAGGAAGGAAACAGAGGTGGAGGAAAAAAACAGTGGAGGAAGGAAACAGAGGTGGAAGAAGGAAACAGAGGTGGAGGAGGGAAACAGTGGAGGAAGGAAACAGTGATGGAAGGAAACAGTGATGGAAGGAAACAGTGAAGGAAGGAAACAGAGGTGGACTAGGAAACAGAAGGAAGGAAACAGAGGTGGAGAAAGGAAACAGAGGTAGAGGAAGGAAACAGAAGTGGAGGAAGGAAACAGAAGAGGACGGAAACAGAAGGAAGGAAACAGAGGTGGACTAGGAAACAGAAGGAAGGAAACAGAGGTGGAGAAAGGAAACAGAGGTGGAGGAAGGAAACAGAAGTGGAGGAAGGAAACAGAGGAGGAAGGAAATAGAAGTGGAGGAAGGAAACAGAAGGAAGGAAACAGAAGTGGAGGAAGGAAACAGAGGAAGAAGGAAATAGAAGTGGAGGAAGGAAACAGAAGGAAGGAAACAGAAGGAAGGAAACAGAGGTAAAGGAAGAAAACAGAAGTGGATGAAGGAAATAGAAGGCATAAGAATGAAACAGAAAGTAAGAGAGAGAAGTATGTAGGAAGTAAACAAAAACGTTCAAGAAGAGAAAGGGGAGAATAGAATAATATGAACAGAAGAGTGGATGACGAAAACAGAGGAGAAAGTAAAAAAAATAAATAAAAAAGAAACACAGGGGTGAATGAAGGAAATAGAGAGATGGAGGGAGATAAGTGGAGTAAATGAAGAAAATTTGGGCTGTTGGAGAGGACAGAGGAGAAGAAAAAAATAAAAGGTCCGAGGAAAAAACAGCAAGAAGTAATAAATAACAAAACAGAAAATAGGAGCAAAATGCTAGAGGAAATAAACGGAAGAAAAGAGGAAGGAAAGATGGAGGTTAGGAAAGCAAGAGGAAAGAGACACTAGTGAAATAACAGGAAAAAGAAGAAGTGGAAATAAAGATAGTAGATTAAAAAACTACAGATGAATATAGAAAGGAGACAGAGATATAGAGGAAGGAAACGGAGGGATAAAGGAAGGAAACGGAGATAAAGTAAGAAAACAAAGGAATAAAAGAAGAAAACAGAGGAGTATAAGAAAGAAACAGAATGATATAAGAAAGCTATAAGGGGGAAAGGAAGGAAATAGAGTAGGGATAAGAAGAAAACAGTGGGATATAGGAAGGAAACAGAGAGCGTAAGAAGAAAACAGAAGAGTATAGGAAAGAAAAAGAGAGGTACAGGGAGGAAACAGAGGGGTATAGAAAGACAACAGAGAAATAAGATGGAAACAGATGAATAAAAGAAGAGAACAAAACTATAACGGAAGGAAGTGTAATGATGAATATAGGAAAGAGAAGAGGGGTAGAAAAAATAGCGTTGCTAATGAGAGGAATCACAGAAGTAGAGAAGAATAGTGGAAAGACAGAAAGAAAGAAAAGAATCAGACGACAGAAGAAAAGAGAGAGGCAGAGAACAGAAGAAAAAATATAGAGGAAGGAAGCGAAAGTCGAATGAAGGAACAGATGGCTGAAAGAAAGAATTAGAGGAAGAGAACAGTAATATGAGAGAGAGAAAAAACAGAGGCCTAGAATGATGAAACAGAAGAGTAAGTGAAACTAGGATGATAGGAGAGTAACAGGAGCCTGATTACAAGAAAATAGGATGATAATAGAGTATCAAGAGCCTGATTATAAGAAACTAGGATGATAATAGAGTATCAAGAGCCTGATTATAAGAAACTAGGATGATAATAGAATAACTAGAGCCTGAGTATTGGAACCAGGATGATAGAAGAGAAACACAAGGTTAATTATAGGACGTTAGGATGTTAGATCAATATGAAGTTGATTCTAGTTTACTAGGATGATACGAGAGATTGATTATAATCAACTGGGTTGACAGGAGAGTAAGAAGAGCTTAATAATAGAAAACTAGGATGACGAGGATAGTGCTGTAGCCTGCTGTTTTGTTCTGTCAAGTTGCGTTTTGCTTTCTATAGAGCTTTATCACGTTATAATTCACTCTGTATGGAGCTTTAACAAGTTATATCTCACTATGTATTAAGCTTTATCACATTATAATTAGCTCTGTATAGAGCTTCATTAAGTTATATCTCACTATGCATAGAACTTTATCAAGTTATATTTCACTACTTTTAGAGCTTTATCAAGTTATATCTCACTATGCATAGAGCTTTATCAAGTTATATTTCACCATGTTTAAAGCTTTATCAAATTATGTTTCACTATATAGAGAGCTTTATCAAGTTAAATTTTACTATATAGAGCTTTATCAATTTATATTTCAATGTATAGAGAGCTTTATCAAGTTGTATTTCACTATATAGAGAGCTTTATCAAGTTATATCTCACTATGCATAGAGCTTTATCAAGTTATATTTCACTATGTACAGAGCTTTAGTAAGTTAATTTTGGCTCAAATTAGAAACTTTTTTTTTTTTTTTTTTTCCCCCCCCCCCCCCATACCCTTTTTAAAACTGTTTTTCCAGAGTTTGCCTCCGTCATTCCCTCATCGAATTCATTCGGCGTAATAGAATATAGGAGGGATGGAAAGTGAAGCTAGGAGATAGGAGAGAGATGGGAGAGATATAGAGATGGGAGAGAGATAGGAAATGGGAGAGAGATAGGAAATGGGAGAGATAAGAGAGAGATAGGAGATGAGAGAAAGATGGAAGAGAGAGAGACGGAAAATAGAAGATAGGAGAGAGATAGAAGAAAGATAGGAGAGATAAAGGAAATAGGAGACAGGAGATAGGACATTAAGGAGAAAGATAATAAGGGATAGGAGAGAGATAGGAGACAGAAGACAGGAAATTTATAAAGTTATTTAAACAATGGAAGATACGTAAGATACAAAATAAGTGAGGATAAGATAATAAGAAAATGAGGATAGGATAATAAGATAATGAGAATAGGACAATAATATGAGGATAGGATAATAAGATAATCAGAATAGAACAATAATATGAGGATAGGATAATAAGATAATGAGAATAGGACAATAATATGAGGATAGGATAATAAAAAAAGGGAAAAAGAAAAAAAAAAAAAAAAAAAAAAAAATCTTCATGACTTAATTGGTGGGTTAATTCAGAAGCCGGGTTCTAGACCAGATGTCCCAAACTTGTCCAGGTCTGTTTGAAGTCCTTGGTCCTCTTTCCCTGTAAATTTTCCTCATTAATTTCCACATCATTTGGAAAAACTTCTGAGTCTATCCCTCAAAAAAATAAATTTTCATATACCAAAACCCAAAACTGGTCCTAGGACGCCCCCGCGGTACCCGCTCGTCACAGGCGCCCACTGTGATCCCATCACCACCATGACCCCTTGTTCCTCCTGGTATTCCCTGATCCATTCCCGTGCCCTTCCCCGTTATACATGCTTGTTCTTCCAACTTCTTTACTAATCTCATGTGAGGAACTGTGTCAGAGGACCTTCCTGCAGTCAGGAAAATGCAATCAACCCACCTTTCTCTCTCTTGCCTTACCTCTGTTACTTTATCATAGAACTCTAGGAGTTTGTTACACAGGATTTGCCTTCCCGGAATCCGTGCTGTCTGGTGTTTGTATCCTGTTCAGCTCGAGGTGCTCCACCATTCTCTGATGATTTTCTCCAGGACTTTGCACACTATACATGATTGAAGAAGAGATTAGGTTTAAAAAAACGATGGAAAAGCTTTGCTAGTGCTTATATTAAAATTTATAATTTCCCAAAAGTGACTTATGTTGCTAGTTACAAACGTAGCAAAGCAATAAATAATTAAATAAAACAATAATGCAAGAGCTATTAGCAACGTGGCGGACTTGAAAGGCTTCAAGGGCGGCTTAATTCTCATAGTTAATGTTTTTGTTTAGGTTGGTAAGATTCATCATGAGCTTTTGGTCATCTGACAGAGGCCTTCCACTCGCTTACCAGTCCTCCTCTTTAAAATCTTAAAAATTAGTTTCTCGTGTATGTCTATTATTTGAATTAAATTTTAGAAATAAATAAGAAGTGAGACAGTGGGATCCTGGGAAACAAGAATTTCAATTGGGAGACGCTGATGTGAAAGATGTAGCAGGGGGAAATTAAGAGTTCTTGGAACCTTTATCATAAAATAAACATTGCAGGAACATGGGAAAAGCATATGAATGGGATAAAAAAGTAGAGAAAAACACAGAACGAAGTACAATAAGACCAAAAAATATGCAGTAACCAAAAAAAAAGTTCAGCAACGAACAAAAAAGTTCATTAATTTGCAACAACAGGGATAGTAACATGCAAAAGCTGAATAGTTACGTATAAAACAATACAGTAAACTACTTATGAACAAATCGAGTAAAAACACAAAAAGTAATAAAATACCAAAAACATGTAGTACAATCAGTTGTTTGTATGCGGCAAAATCGCCCTTTTCAAGATATTTGTGGGACATCAACGTTTTCACACTCTGGAATATCCTCTCTTAAGAACTTCCGTAGGGTTTGGCACACTCACCCTCTTCTGTCCTTTCTTGAAGCATTTTATGTTGTGGGTCATCACCACTTCACTATCTTTACCTAAAAAAATTGTGCTGTTAGTATAACCCATCACTTATCACTAAGAAGAGATGTGTGCGTACATCATGAGATGGTAATCAGTCTTGACACTTCACATCCAGGTCACAAATTCATCACTCTTCCTTTCAGTTTCCTTACGTTCCTTCATTTTTCCCTCAGTCTCTTGTAATTGTTTTCTTATATGTCAAGAGAGGACAGGTAACTCGTCGTCGCTACTTAGACTTACACCTACTTGTCCGTAACAATGTATACGTAACACCACATGTATTTCACGTATTTCACCACCTTTTAGTTCACGTAACACCATCACTTGTAGTTCACGTAACACCATCACTTGTAGTTCACGTAACACCATCACTGTAGTTCACGTAACACCATCACTTGTAGTTCCGTTACACCATCACTTGTAGTTCACGTAACACCATCACTTGTAGTTCACGTAACACCATCACTTGTGTTCACGTAACACCATCACTTTTAGTTCACGTAACACCATCACTTGTAGTTCACGTAGCACCATCACTTGTACTTCACGTAACACCACCACCTGTAGTTCCGTAACACCATCACTTTAGTTCGTAACACCACCACCTGTAGTTCCGTAACCCACCACCTGTAGTTCATAACACCATCACTTGTAGTTCACGTAGCACCATCACTTGTAGTTCCGTAACACCATCACTTGTAGTTCATAACACCATCACTTGTAGTTCACGTAACACCATCACTTGTAGTTCCGTAACACCATCACCTTTTACTTCACGTAACACCACCACCTTGTGGTTCACGTAACACCACCACCTGTAGTTCACGTAACACCACCACCTTTTGTTCGTAACACCATCACTGTAGTTCACGTAACACCACCCCTTTTAGTTCGTAACACCCCACCTGTAGTTCAGTAACACCACCACCTGTAGTTCACTCTTACCCCACCACCTGTAGTTCACGTAACACCATCACCTTTTAGTTCCACGTACACCATCACTGTAGTTCCCGTAACACCATCACCTTTTAGTTCACCCTAACACCATACCTGTAGTTCATAACACCATCACCTTGCAGTTCCGTAACACCATCACCTGAGTTCCTAACCCCCATCACCTTTTAGTTCGTAACACCATCACCTGTAGTTCCCCAGCCATCACCTTTTAGTTCACGTAACACCATCACCTTTTAGTTCACGTAACACCATCACCTTTCAGTTCACCCTAACACCATCCCTTTTAGTTCACGTAACACCATCACCTTTTAGTTCCCGTAACACCATCACCTGCAGTTCCATAACACCATCACCTGTAGTTCCGTAACACCACCTGTAGTTCCCGTAACACCACCACCTGTAGTTCCGTAACACCACCACCTGTAGTTCCCGTAACACCACCACCTGGTTCCCGTAACACCACCACCTGTAGTTCCCGTAACACCACCACCTGTAGTTCCGTAACACCACCACCTGTAGTTCCCGTAACACCACCACCTGTAGTTCCCGTAACACCACCACCTGTAGTTCCCGTAACACTCACCTGTAGTTCCCGTAACACCACCACCTGTAGTTCCCGTAACACCACCACCTGTAGTTCCCGTAACACCACCTGTAGTTCCCGTAACACCACCACCTGTAGTTCCCGTACCTACCACCTGTAGTTCCCGTAACACCACCACCTCAGTTCCCTAACACCACCACCTGTGGTTCCCGTAACACCCGTCACCTGTAGTTCCCGTAACACCACCACCTGTAGTTCCCATCAACACCACCACCTGTAGTTCCCGTAACACCACCACCTGTAGTTCCCTAACACCACCACCTGTGGTTCCGTAACACCTACCTGAGTTCCGTAACACCACCACCTGTAGTTCCGTAACACCACCACCTGTAGTTCCGTAACACACACCTGCAGTTCCCGTAACACCACCACCTGTAGTTCCACGTACCACCACCTGGTTCCTCACACCACCTGTAGTTCCTCACCACCACCTGTAGTTCCCTTTAAAACCACCACCTGTAGTTCCCCCACCACCACCTGTAGTTGTAACACCACCACCTGTAGTTCCCGTAACACCACCACCTGTAGTTCCCGTTCCCACCACCTGTAGTTCCCGTAACACCACCACCTGTAGTTCCCGTAACACCACCACCTGTAGTTCCGTAACACCACCACCTGTAGTTCCCGTTCCCCCACCACCTGTGTTCGGCAACACCCTACCTCCATGGTTCCCGTAACACCACCACCTGTGGGTTTCCCTAACACCACCACCTGTAGTTCCCGTAACACCACCACCTGTAGTTCCCGCTTAACCCCCACCTGTAGTTCCCCCAACACCCCCACCTGTGGGTTTCCCTTTCACCACCTGTAGTTCCCCTGCCACCACCACCTGTAGTTCCCGTAACACCACCACCTCAGTTCCGTAACACCACCACCTGTAGTTCCCTAACACCCCACCTGTAGTTCCCACCACCTGTAGTTCCCCTAACACCCCACCTGTAGTTCCATGCCACCTGTAGTTCCGTTTCCCCCCACCTTTTAGTTCCCTTTAAAACCCCACCTGTAGTTCCCGTAACACCCCACCTGTGGGTTTCCGTAACACCCCACCTGTGGGTTTAACAAAACCCCCATTATTTTCAGTTAAAACCCCCACCCTGTGGTTCACGTTTCACCACCTAAACCAAAATTCCCGTAACACCACCACCTGTAGTTCCATGTACCACCACCTGTAGTTCCTCACCATACCCAGTTCCCGTTCCACCCCCTGTAGTTCCCCTAACACCACCCCCTGTGGGTTTGTCACCACCTGTAGTTCCCGTAACACCATCACCTGTAGTTCCGTACCATCACCTGTAGTTCCCGTAACACCATCACCTGCCCCGTTCCCCTAACACCATCACCTGCGGGTTTCCGTTCACCATCACCTGGGTTCCCCTAACACCATCACCTGCGTTCCCCAACACCATCCCTGCAGTTCCTAACACCATCACCTGCAGTTCCGTCACCTCACCTGCAGTTCCCCCAACACCTCACCTGCAGTTCCCGTAACACCTCACCGCGGTTCCTCTACCGTCACCTGCAGTTCCGTAACACCGTCCCCCTGCAATTCCCGTAACACCGTCACCTGCAGTTCCCTCCCCTCACCTGCAGTTCCGTTTCCTCACCTGCAATTCCCATTTTTTTCCGTCACCTGCAGTTCCTAACACCGTCACCTCAGTTCCCGTAACACCGTCACCTGCAGTTCTTTTAAACGCAAACCTCAGTTCCCGTAACACCGTCCCCCTGCAGTTCCCCTTTCACCACCTGCAGTTCCCGTAACCGTCACCTGCGTTCCCCTAACACCGTCACCTGCAGTTCCCTAACACCGTCACCTGCAGTTCCGTAACACCGTCACCTGCAGTTCCGTAACACCGTCACCTGCAGTTCCGTCACACACCTGGCACTAAACCACCTGCAGTTCCCGTAACACCGTCACCTGCAGTTCCGTAACACCGTCACCTGCAGTTCCGTAACACCGTCACCTGCAGTTCCGTAACACCGTCACCTGCAGTTCCGTACACCCAGTTCGAACACCGTCACCTGCAGTTCCGTAACACCATCACCTGCAGTTCGTAACACCACCACCTGTAGTTCACGTAACACCACCACCTGTAGTTCACGTAACACCACCACCTGTAGTTCACGTAACACCACCACCTGTAGTTCACGTAACACCACCACCTGTAGTTCACGTAACACCACCACCTGTAGTTCACGTAACACCACCACCTGTAGTTCACGTAACACCACCACCTGTAGTTCACGTAACACCATCTGTGGTTTACAATACATCTTCAGTTGTAGTTAACTTTACACTTTCATCTTGTGAATCTTAGAACAGTATCTTATACCTTCAGCTGTAGTTGATATCACACCTTCAATATTCCACTTGTAGTTACTTGTCTTACAAGTAATAGTGCAGTTTAAATGACTTATAGAACGCCCTCGTGACTTTGTTCCTGCAATTGACTTCGTCAGTCCCTCTAATCCGTTCTCATGTGCTGTACTTCTGTCTAGTAACGTCCAGTTTTCTACTAACGGACCAGCTGGGTGCCAGCTTCACTACGGACTTGTGTAGTAGAACTCAATAGCTGAAAATAATAGCAATGAGGAACAGCGGTCAGTCTTTAAAGCGGCAGACTCAGCTCCTGGCGGAGTCTCTCACTCTCATTTTTACCTCTTCTTCGTTCGACTGAGACACATATATTATTTTATATTGACCAAATTTAAAAGAAAAGGGCAAAATCAACATATTTTGCAAATAATTGACTGTGCAGTTGAATATTACTGTCAGCACTCGGCTGCAGGGAGGTGTCAGCACTCAGCTTCAGGGAGAGTGTCGCACTCAGCTGCGGAGGTAGTGGCTCAGTGTCAGCACTCGGCTGCAGGGAGAGTGTCAGCACTCGGCTGCAGGGAGAGTGTCAGCACTCGGCTGCAGGGAGAGTGTCAGCACTCGGCTGCAGGGAGAGTGTCAGCACTCGGCTGCAGGGAGAGTGTCAGCACTCGGCTGCAGGGAGAGTGTCAGCACTCGGCTGCAGGGAGAGTGTCAGCACTCGGCTGCAGGGAGTGTGTCAGCACTCGGCTGCAGGGGAGTGTCAGCACTCGGCTGCAGGGAGAGTGTCAGCACTCGGCTGCAGGGAGAGTGTCAGCACTCGGCTGCAGGGAGGTGTCAGCACTCGGCTGCAGGGAGAGTGTCAGCACTCGGCTGCAGGAGAGTGTCAGCACTCGGCTGCAGGGAGAGTGTCAGCACTCGGCTGCAGGGAGAGTGTCAGCACTCGGCTGCAGGGAGAGTGTCAGCACTCGGCTGCAGGGAGAGTGTCAGCACTCGGCTGCAGGGAGGGGTCAGCACTCGGCTGCAGGGAGAGTGTCAGCACTCGGCTGCAGGGAGAGTGTCAGCACTCGGCTGCAGGGAGAGTGTCAGCACTCGGCTGCAGGGAGAGTGTCAGCACTCGGCTGCAGGGAGGTGTCGCACTCGGCTGCAGGGAGAGTGTCAGCACTCGGCTGCAGGGAGAGTGTCAGCACTCGGCTGCAGGGAGAGTGTCAGCACTCGGCTGCAGGGAGAGTGTCAGCACTCGGCTGCAGGGAGAGTGTCAGCACTCGGCTGCAGGAGAGTGTCAGCACTCGGCTGCAGGGAGGTGTCAGCACTCGGCTGCAGGGAGAGTGTCAGCACTCGGCTGCAGGGAGAGTGTCAGCACTCGGCTGCAGGGAGAGTGTCAGCACTCGGCTGCAGGGAGAGTGTCAGCACTCGGCTGCAGGAGAGTGTCAGCACTCGGCTGCAGGGAGAGTGTCAGCACTCGGCTGCAGGGAGAGTGTCAGCACTCGGCTGCAGGGAGAGTGTCAGCACTCGGCTGCAGGGAGGTGTCAGCACTCGGCTGCAGGAGAGTGTCAGCACTCGGCTGCAGGGAGGTGTCAGCACTCGGCTGCAGGGAGAGTGTCAGCACTCGGCTGCAGGAGGTGTCAGCACTCGGCTGCAGGGAGGTGTCAGCACTCGGCTGCAGGGAGAGTGTCAGCACTCGGCTGCAGGGAGAGTGTCAGCACTCGGCTGCAGGAGAGTGTCAGCACTCGGCTGCAGGAGAGTGTCAGCACTCGGCTGCAGGGAGAGTGTCAGCACTCGGCTGCAGGGAGAGTGTCAGCACTCGGCTGCAGGGAGAGTGTCAGCACTCGGCTGCAGGGAGAGTGTCAGCACTCGGCTGCAGGGAGAGTGTCAGCACTCGGCTGCAGGGAGAGTGTCAGCACTCGGCTGCAGGGAGAGTGTCAGCACTCGGCTGCAGGAGAGTGTCAGCACTCGGCTGCAGGGAGAGTGTCAGCACTCAGCTGCAGGGAGGTGTCAGCACTCAGCTGCAGGGAGAGTGTCAGCACTCAGCTGCAGGGAGAGTGTCAGCACTCAGCTGCAGGGAGAGTGTCAGCACTCAGCTGCAGGGTGAGGGTCGCTTCTGCATTCTTACTTAATGATTTAAATATCTGTCCTGCTTTGCAAACTCAATCTAGACTAAAGTATATTATAGACTGTTTCAGATTGTGTCTATGCACTGTTTTATGTAGACACACACTGATTAGATGGTATTTGTACCAAGATGTACAGTGTGGACTTGTGGTACCGTGCTAAAGAGATGCATAACTTCATGATAGTGTGAGTCTTAAGAACTGTGTGAGATGTAGCTTTTTCGTGTTAGTTCAGTGTTGGACTTAGTTTGATTATCAACATTTAATGTACAGGTTGACAGGATTATGATCAGGTATTATATAATGTTCTATAATTTGATTATTTCTAATTCAGAATGAAAATATGTATGTGCAAGATGTGTTTGAAACTATCATAACTATTGTTGGAAAGTCATATATAAAACTGTCATGGTTATTGTACCCATAGTGACTTCAGTCTTGTTGGAAAGAAACTTTAAAATTGTCGTATCTAATGAAACATTGTTGTGGCAGTAAAATAATTTAAGGGTTTTAATGGCATCTCTATATTCACACTATGCAAGTCTAGCTTGAGTCCCTCCCTTTACTTCTGGTACAGTTCAAAACTGCTGGATACAGTATTACATATAATTATAAAATATTTTTTGAGTAAATTAAACCGTTGGTTTGGTCTATTGTTTGTTGAGTGTACCAGACAATGTATGTTAGAATTGTGATTGACAGTCATAGAAAAGAGTATGTGTGCATCAACATAATTTATCACACATTTAATACAGTAAATAAAAGATGCGAATTGTTGCAAAAGACATTATTTATGTTGCTATGGTTGCAAATATGCAGTAGAGCAAAATGAAAGTGAATAAATAGAGCAGGATCGAAGACATTAACTATAAGACGAATTTAACAGGTTGCAAGATGGGCTGCTGGAATCTTTTTTATCAGTAGATCAAGAATACCATGATGGTCGACTTTACTCCAGGAGATTAATGTGGATGAGAGAAACTTATGCAAATTTTGAGTCAGCATAATTGTTTTGGGAAACCTGAAACATTTGTTGTAGATGATGTAGGAAAGTAGAGCAACACATAATAACACTACATCAACATGCAAGAAGGGTAAAGTATTAAGTAATAACACGAACAGTAGCACACAAGAGCAGTATAGCAATACACAAGAACAGTTCACTAACATAGAACTCTAGAACAACACAGAACATTGCAGTAATATACAGGAACAGTAGAGTAACATAATATTAAATAAGACTGCAAGGTAAGAGTTATGAACAAGTTCTACAAGCCGTGTGCATGTGCGTGCGTGTGCGCGCGTGCGTGCGTGTGTGTGTGTTTACTCACCTATTTGTGGTTGCAGAGGTCGAGACTCAGCTCCTGGCCCCGTCTCTTCACTGATCGCTACTAGGTCCCCCCTCTCCCTGCTCCATGAGCTTTATCATACCTCGTCTTAAAACTATGTATGGTTCTTGCCTCTACTACTTCACTTGCCAGACTATTCCACTTTCTGACAACTCTGACTGAAGAAATACTTCCTAACATCCCTTTGACTCGTAGGAGTCTTCAACATCCAATTGTGACCCCTTGTTTCTGTGTCCCCTCTCTGGAACATTGTCTCTGTTCACCTTATCTATTCCACGCAGTATTTTGCATGTCGTTATGTCTCCCCTAGCCCTCCTGTCATCCAGTGTCGCTAGGCCGATTTACCTTAACCTTTCTTCGTAGGTCATTCCCCTTAGCTCTGGAACTAACCTATGCACTTTCTATAATTTTTTGACGTGCTTGACCAGGTGTGGGTTCCAAACTGGTGCTGCATACTCCAGTATGGGCCTGACGTACACGGTGTACAGAATCTTGAACGATTCCTGAGGTATCGGAACGCTATTCTTAGGTTTGCCAGGTGCCCATATGCTGCAGCAGTTATCTGGTTGATGTGTGCTTCCGGAGACGTGCTCGGTATTATACTCACCTCAAGATCTCTGTCCTTGAGTGAGGTTTGAAGTCTTCGGCCACCTAGCCTATATTCTGTCTGCGGTCTTTTTTGCCCTTTCCGATCTTCATGACTTTGCATTTGGCGGGGTTAAATTCAAGGAGCCAGTTTCTGGACCACGCGTCCAGCCTGACCAGGTCTCTTTGTAGTCCTGCCTGATCCTCATCTGATTTATTTCTTCTCAATAACTTCACATCGTCTGCGAACAGGGACACTTCTGAGTATTCTTTCCATCATGTCATTCACATATACCAAAAACAGCACTGGTCCTAGGACTGACCCCTGTGGGACCCCGCTCGTCACAGGCGCCCACTGTGATACCTCATCCCGTACCATGACTCGTTGTTGCCTCCCTGTCAGGTATTCTTTGATCCATTGCAGTATCCTTCCTGTTATACGTGACTGATCCTCTAGCCTCTGTACTAATCTCTTGTGAGGAACTGTGTCGAAGGCAGTCCAAGAAAAGGCTATCAACCCCCTCCCCTCTCTCTCGTTTTACTTCAATTACCTTGTCATTAAACTCCAGTAGGTTTGTGACGCAGGATTTGCCTTCCATAAATCCGTGCTGGTTGTCGTTAATAATCTTGTTCTGTTCCAGGTGCTCCACCATTCTCCTCCTGATAATCTTCTCCATGACTTTGCGTACTATACACGTCAGTGACACTGGTCTATAGTTTAATGCCTCGTTTGTCTCCTTTGTTAAAAATGGGGACTACATTTGCCGTCTTCCATACCTCAGGTAGTTGCCCAGTTTCAAGGGATGTGTTGAAAATTGTGGTTAGTGGCACACACAGCGTCTCTGCTCCCTCTCTAAGGACCCATGGAGAGATGTCCGGTCCCACCGCCTTTGAGGTATCAAGGTCACTTAGCAGCTTCTTCACCTCCTCGGTTGAGTGTATTTCATCCAACACTTGTTGCTATATCCCTTGTTCGTGTACCCCTCTGTTCTGCCTTCCCAGAGTCCTTTCTGTCTCCTCTGTAAATACTTCCTTAAATCTCGTGTTGAGCTCCTCACATACTTCTTGGTCGTTTCTTGTGAGCTCCCCACCTTCTTTCCTCAGCCTGATTACATTGTCCTTGACTGTTGTCTTCCTCCTGATGTGGCTATACAACAGCTTCGGGTCAGACTTAACTTTCGATGCTATGTTGTTTTCATACTGTTGTTGAGCCTCCCTTCTTATCTGTGCATACTCGTTTCTGGCTCTTCGACTAATCTCTTCATTTTCTTGGGTCGTCCTTTGCCTTCTGTGCTTTTTATATTCTCTAGTGCCCTTAGTTTTTGCCTCTCTACACCTTCGGGTAAACCAAGGGCTCGTTCTGGTCTTCCCATTATTTCTGTTGCCCTTGGGAACAAACCTTTCCTCTGCCTCCTTGCATTTTGTTGCTACATATTCCATTATTTCGTTTACTGACTTTCCTACCAATTCTCTTTCCCAGAACCTCTTGCAGGAAGTTCCTCATACCTGTGTAGTCCTGCATTTTATAATTTGGTTTTTCCCATTCTACTCCTGTTACCCTCTCCACTTGTAACTCAACTATGTATTCAAAGCTCAGAACCACGTGATCACTAGCTCCAAGGGACCTTTCATATGTGATGTCCTCAATGTCCGAGCTACTCAGGGTAAACATGAGGTCCAGATTGCTGGTTCATCCTCCCTGCTCTCTGGTAGTGTCCCTAACATGTTGATGCATGAGGTTTTCCAATACCACATCCATCATCTTGGCTCTCCATGTTTCGGGCCCCCCGTGTGGCTCCAGGTTTTCCCAATCAATCTCCCTGTGGTTGAAATCGTCCATAATCAGTAGCTTTGCTCTACTCGAGTGAGCTCTTCTGGCCACCTCATCTAGTGTATCCACCATTGCTCTGTTGCTCTCTTCATATTCCTCTCTTGGTCTCCTGCAGTTCTGTGGCAGGTTATACATCACTGCAATGACTACCTTATGTCCCCCAGACTGAATTGTACCTACTATGTAATCACTTTCTCCATTCTCGTCCATTCCTTCTATTTCCTCAAATCCCCATCGGTTTTTAATGAGCAGTGCAACCCCTCCTCCCCCTCTGCTCCTATCTTTCCTCTGGATCTGATATCAGGGTGGGAAGATTGCACCTGTTATCGTCCCAGTGAGTTTTGCTTGTGACTGCTATGATGTCACAAGCCACTCCTCATATTTATTCGTTATTCCATCCGCATTTGTATACCAAACCTTCAACTTCTTTTTTAAAACTGTGGTCTGGGGAGAATGGTGGGGTTGGGGAAGTGGGAGCCCAGGCAGGGGCCTATAGGGGGTGGCTATGGGGGTGTGCTTTGTGATGAGCTGGGTGGGGGCAGAGGGCCTATGGGGGGTTGCTGTTGGGGTGGGGTTTGTGTTGAGGAGGGTGGAGGCAGAGGGTACAGTGTGTGGGTTCTGGTTTAGATTGTTCGGTTGCATTGGGGTTGCTGTGGTTGGATTCCTTCTGTGGGTGGTTCTGGCGAAGGTTGTTTGTCCTTCGACCTGGGTCTGGGTTCTCCTGCTCATCTCCGTCATAGCCTCTCGTTCCTCCTTGCGTCTTTGTACCCTCTCTTTTCAGGAGCTTCCTTCCTTCTTGTGTTCTGTCTTGGTCGATGTACACTCTCTGGTACTCCGGTGTGTCCCTTAGTCATGCTTTCTCCTGCAGGATCCTGTTTCGAGCTGATTCTGCCTTGAAAATCATTTTGACTGGCCGTTATTTTTCCTCTTGCAAACCCCCAATTCTCAGAAAATTTGTCGACTGGGTCATGTCGTCTTCTCTTAGTGTGTGTGTGTTTGTGTGTGTGGTCATGATTGCTTTCTCTCATGAGATCAGAGAAGTGAAGGCCTGAAGAGTAACAATTTAGAGACTTATTTAAATGGTAAATATTTACGTTAATTGTACCTTTCATAAGACAACTTACAGCGTCTTGGCTTTATTCAAGACAGGCTTTCCCTCGACTGCCACTTCTTTACATCTTCACACCTCTCATTAAGAATTTCTTGAAAATACTGTATAACAGCATTCTCCACTTAGTTAATTGAAGATTCTATTAGAATCAAGATTTTTTTTTATTTTCGTTATATTGTCATCTGGAGTTTACCTCCATAATATAATTTTATTTCAACAAAAGCGAGAACAAAATGAAGATAAACGAATGCGAATGTGTGAACATGTGTGAACATGTGTGATCATGAGAAAACATGCGCGTGAGTGGCACAGAGTTTGGATTGTGACATACAATACGTGTTACTGAGTTACTATAACATGAAACAATTGGAATAAAGGAAGTAAATGGTATAATTGTCTTACGGAGAAAGTAATGCTAATAAAAAAAGTGAAAAATGGAAACGAGCATATATATTATTATAACGTATTTTATTACCTCAGAAAAGACATTAAATTTTACACACTAATTTATTTTTTATTTTTTATTTGGAAAATTTAAATTTAATTAATATTTCGTATGCATATTTTTACGTCTGTTTTGTTTAATTTTATGAATTTTAATAAAATTAAATACTGATATTCATATTTGCATTTTTATTCAGCTTACTGTTTTATTTATGGTACAACTTAATTCAGGTTAATAAGTTAGTGTTGCTGTGTAATGTTACAAGTGAACATTGTAAACCAATGGAAATAAAACGACCCCAGTGGAAATAAGTCACTTTGACTCTTTTTGGGTTATCCCAGGTTCTCTTCACATATGCTGCTGTGTATGATGATCTATGTAACTGTATTTGTGTATACTTACCGAGTTTACTCAGTATGATGAATTACCTTGCTACATTATGTCAAAATAAGTAAAATCTTGAAGAATAAGACACTTGTGCAACATATGGGAATCTTTATTGAGGAAACGTTTCCCCACACAGTAGCTTTATCAGTCCAATACAAAGCAGAAGTTGTAAAGAGGAGGAGTTTGGAGTAATCAGTCCCTCAGCCTGGAATCTGTGTGTTCAGTCCAACAATCTTGAAAGTACAGCATATGGTCGGAGAAGTGGTATATATACTGTAGTCAGGCGAGTCGAAGCAGGTGGTGAGTTAGTCACAGTAAAACCATCCACTAGTGTAAGTCTTCGTCCTAAGGTTGGCAAGTGTTGAAGAATTCATTGTATCAAGAACCCATCGATTCCAGGCTGAGGGACTGATTACCTCAAACTACTCTTTTTATACCGTTCTTATTTGTACTGGACTGATGAAGCCACTGTGTGGCGAAACGTTTCCTCAGCAAAGATTCCCATATGTTGCATAAGTGTCTCAATCTTCAACTCGTCGGTTTTCTAAACTATTTAGCACAAGCAAAATTTTGGAGGTAAGAGAGCCTTAAGTAATGTTTTTCAATGTAGAATTTTATTTTCGGCATGAGTGAATAATTAACTTGTAAAATTTGAGCTAAGTTGTTCAGTTATGGTGAGGCGTAAAAACGGCCTGCTGAACTAACGTCAAATGAGTTGTAAAACTATAATATTCGTATGTATAATTAATTTATGTTATGTCGGCTCTTATGGTCTTTCGTACCTGTAAGATTTTGTTTGGACTTCAATGACACACCTTGATAATACAAGGCATAAATAATCTTTGGTCAAAGAGTCTTGTATTTCTCCTATGCAACTGTATTTACATCATCGTAGTACAGTAGTATTAACTTGAATTAAAGGTTAAAAAAAAAGCTTGAAGCTGTGGATCGGGTTTTATCTGCAGAGTTATGGGTATCATTCCCTGATAGATTATAAAGTTTGTTAATATATGCTTACGTCTTTAAACCATATTTATCAATTCTTGCTTGAAACATATACCTTGGTTTTATCATCATTAATTGAAAGATACATAAACCGAGAGATGTACAGTGCATGTTTTAAGGAAATTTAACATGGCGACGAAGGATTTGCATTATGTATGTACATTGTACATAACTAAATCCCTTTTATGGTAAAGATAAATGGTTTGATAAAGATGTATAAATTTTTCTCAGATGTGTAAACTAGAAATTAGTTTTCTCCTATTCAAAACAAATCTTTACTTTCCTAGACTTGAAACATAAGTGCAAAAGACTTTTATGAAGTACACTAGTTTTACAAACATGTTTATGGTGAAATTACCTGTTTGAAAAACTGAAGCGACACACATCTACAAAGCATTTGCTACTGCCGAATGCAATATACTACATGGCTGCTGTTTGCCTGAGCAGCAAGATTGCCTTGTTCATTCAAAATGCTGACGTGAAGCAGCATATTCAGGTTCAATACCGAAAGAGGGTAGGGACTGGTAAGCTTGCACAAATTTGGGAAAAGTTCCTAGTGACAAAAAATATCCATCTAGGCGACATAAATGTCGCCCAATAACTAGGTTGAAAGAGGCATTGGAAATGCATTCACAGTTGATTGTATTTCATATTTTACCCCTATACCTCCCTTCGTGGGCAGACACCTATTTGAGGTGAGTGATTATGATCTACGTAGATGCTTAGGGCTGCACTGGCTGGGGCTTTGCATGGTGATTGAGCTTTCTACATATGATCAAGGACATCTAAAAGATGGAATTATGCACTGGTTTGCAACTAGAACAATTCTTGAGTTAAATACTTGCATACCCTATCTACTCATCTATTAACAGAATAGATGAGTAGATAGGGACAGAAAATTTTAAAGGCAGGAAGGGTGAACAAGAGACAGGGGGAGGGGGGAATTAAAAACGAAAATGCGTAGTAATGACATGAAAATTATTCTTTAGTTCCAGAGCAGTTAGGAAGTGGCTGGATCTGGATGTATACATGGAGAGAGTTCCAGTGGTCAACGCCCCCGCGGCCCGGTCTATGACCAGGCCTCATGTTGGATCAGAGCCTGATCAACCAGGCTGTTACTGTTGGCCGCACGCAGTCCAACGTACGAACCACAGCCCGGCTGGTCAGGTACCGACTTTAGGTGCCTGTCCAGTGCCTGCTTGAAGACAGCCAGGGGTTTGTTGGTAATCCCCCTAATGTATGCTGAGAGGCAGTTGAACAGTCTTGGGCACCTAACACTTATTGTGTTGTCTCTCAACGTGATAGTTGCACCCCTGCTTTTCATTGGGGGGTGTTACATCGCCTGAGTCTATTGCTTTCGTAGGGAGTGACTCTCGTGCAAGTTTCGTACTAATCCCTCGATAATTTTCCAAGTGTATATAATAATGTATCTCTCCCGCCTGCGTTCTAGGGAGTACAGGTTTAGGAACTCCAAGCGTTCCCAGTAATTGAGATGGTTTATCGCAGTTATGCGTGCCGTGAAGGTTCTCTGCACATTTTCTAGTTCGGCAATTTCACCTGCCTTGAAAGGAGCAGTTATTGTGCAGCAATATTCCAGCCTAGATAGAACAAGCGACCTGAAAAGTGTCAACATGAGCTTGGCATCCCTGATTCTGAAGGTTCTCATTATCCATCCTGTCATTTTTCTAGCAGATGCGATTGCTACAGTGTTATGGTCCTTGAATGTTAGATCCTCTGACATGATCACTCCCAGGTCTTTGACATTAGTTTTTCGCTCTATTGTGTGGTTGGAATTTGTTTTGTACTCCGATGAGATTTTAATTTTCACGTTTTCCATATTGAGTAATTGGGAAAATTTTTCATCATTGAACTTCATATTGTTTTCTGCAGCCCATTTAAAGATTTGGTTGATGTCTGCTTGGAGTCTTGCAGTGTCTTCAACGGTGGAACTGTCATGCAGATTCGGGTGTCATCTGCAAAGGAAGATACTGCACTGTGGCTTATATCCCTGTCTATGTCGGATATGAGGATGAGGAACAGGATGGGAGCGGGGTACTGTGCCTTGTGGAACAGAGCTTTTTTACTGTAGCCGCCCAGACTTTACTCTGTTGACTATTACTCTTTGTGTTCCCCCCCTTTTTAGGAAATTTTAATCCCTCCCCAAATTTTCCGTTATTCCTTTAT
>WNWK01012903.1:0-57572 GCA_009830355.1 Cherax destructor
CTTTAGCAAGCACAAAGATATTGTTTTTTGTTGGGTCCCTGGTCATGTTGACGTACAGGGCAATGAACAGGCAGACACTGCTGTGCGGTCAGCAGTACATGACCTTCCAGTTTCATATAGAGGTGTTCCTTTCACGGACTATTTTGCGGTCATTGCTACCCACCTTCGCACCCGTTGGCAACAACGCTGGTCTGAACTGCTAAATAACAAACTTCATTCTATTAAACCGATTATAGGTTTCTGGCCTTCTTCTTGTCACCAATGTCGGGGTTGGGAGACTACACTCTCCCGTCTTCGCATCGGCCACACTCGTCTTACTCACGGGTATCTCATGGAGAGGCTCCCTGCCCCTCTCTGTGAGCATTGTCAGGTTCCAGTGTCTGTTCGACATATTCTGTTGGACTGCCCACTCTATCAGCGAGCACGCAGAATTTACCTCCAACGGCGTCTTCGCTCTGAGGCCCTTTCTTTACCTTCCCTTCTTGCAGATGGACCCTCCTATAATCCTGACTCTCGTTGACTTTTTGACAGAAACTGACTTACTACACAAACTCTGAAGATTATACCTCTAGCACCTCCCTCAGTCCCTTCTACTTCGATCTCTTGCTACCCTCTATCCCTGCACTATCCACCGTCCTGCTGCACTCCATACCCTACTAATCATCCATCTCCCTCTTACAACCCATTCTCCCTGCATCCTGCAATAACCTGCAGCGCTGTATAACCCCTGTGGTTTAGCGCTTCTATTTGATTATAATAATAATAATACTGATTATAAAGCCTTGAAATTTGCTGTAAGTGGTGGACACTAATTGCCCTTCCAGATCTCCAAATATTGGTGTGTGTATAGGCTGTAAAGGCTGTGTGTACAGGCTATGAAGGCTGTGTGTACAGGCTGTGAAGGCTGTACGGAATTTCTGTTTGAAGTTAATTGTTTGCGTCACATGCAAGTAATTTACGTAAATTTATGATTATTATTATTATTAAATTTTACTATTTTTTTTTACTATCATTATTATTAAATTTTGGAAAAGCACCAACCCAGTAGGGGGAATGAGAAGCATACAGGCTCGATCCAAGGGAAGGAAAGATGTAATTCATTGGATCAAGAGCCCATCCTTAGCATGATGGAACCTTCTTTGAAAGGTATGTAAATTAGATATGGTAATAGCCTTAGTACACACCTATGGGTAACCCCACTCGTTATCCTGTCCCATCGTGAAACTTCCGCCCTTACCACCACGCTGCCTTCTGTTCTGTTAAGTAGTTTGGTCCACTGAAATACGTGATCATATACGCTTGCTTGCTCCTCTAGTGTGTAAAATAATAGCTGGTTGGGTACGGTGTTAAATGCTTTTCCGATGTCCATGAGTATTCAGTCGACCCATTATTGTCTGGCTTGCTAGATCTTATTCTCATAGTGTGTGTGTGTGGGGGGGGGGGGTTATAAAATCAACATTTTGATAAAAAATGACACTATAGTAAAACAGAAATTTTAAGCAACGTTCACTAGGAGACTAATCTTTGTCTAGAGAAAGTACATAGTAATCATAGGCATACGTAGGCGATGAGAGCACGTGACTTTTACAGGTCAAGAGGAGGGTGTGCTGAGGAACATATAAGCCAGTGGTCCCGGCCGCTGGAAACCACTTTGGTTCTTAGTGATGGTGGTCGTAGTACGTATAAGAGCAAATTCTAGGCATTTCTGTTTTTGTCTTTCATGAATAACTATGTAAGCTCTGAGTCCATCCATGTGGTGTAGGGCCGTATTTTTTTTTTTTTTTTTTTGCGGCAGCAATGCCCATGTACTCAGCCCCAAGCCCAGACTCGTGGAACTCTGTGTTCATTAAGAACTGCAACAAACCCCTTTCAGGTGCCCTAAGAATGCTATGGAGAAGGAGCATAGACACGGTTAAATTCCAGTCTCTAAAAACAACGGATATAGCCCCACTCCATAAAGGTGGCAGAAAAGCAATAGCTAAGAAGTATAGACCAATAGCTGTAGCGTCCCATATCATAAAAAAAAATTGAAAGAGTAGTAAGAAGCATGAGTGAAATCACTTGGATTCCCATCAATTGCACAGTCCAGGGTCTGGTGGCAAAAGCTTTCGCTTCACACGGTGAGTGTCCGGGTTCGATTCCCGGCGAAAGGGTGGAAACATCGGACGTGTTTCCTTACACCGGTTGTCTATGTTCACCCATCAGTAAAATGGGTACCTGGGTGTTAATCGACAGGTGTGGATCGCATCCTGGGACAAAACTGACCTAATTTGCCCGAAATGCTCTGCATAACAAGCGGCTTTCTATATAGTAATATGTCATTGATGTCAGCTAGGCTTGTATACCTTGTACGTGTACTTGTAGTAAATAAAGAATATTATTATTATTATTATTATTATTATTATTAATATTATAACATGGGCTCAGAGCAGGTCGCTCCTGCCTCCCGCAACTTGGATGCACTGGAAAACAAGCAGAATGCAGATATAGTATACACAGATTTTGCAAAAGCCTTTGACAAGTGCGACCATGATGTAATAGCACACACAATGGGTGCTAAAGGGATAACTGATAAAGTGGGCATATGGATCTTCAACTTTCTAACCAATCGAACACAAAGAGTAGGGGTAGAGTTAAAATCTGTTCCACAAGGCACTGCTGTATGACCCTTGTAGGTTTAGCGTTTTTTTTTTTTTTTTATCCACAAGGCACAGTACTCTCCCCCATCCTGTTCTTCCTCCTCATATCAGACATAGAGATGTAAACCATAGCACCGTATCATCCGCTGAGAACACAGTAAACCTCCAAGAAGATATAAACCAAGTTTTCCATTGGGCAACAGAGAACAATATGATGTTCAATGAAGACAAATTCCAAGTACTCCGTTATGGAAAACTGGAGGAAATAATAGCTAGGACTGAATATACGACAAACTCTAATCACATAATAGAACGGAAAAGTAATGTGAAGGACCTGGGAGTGGTAATGTCTGAGGATCTCACCTTCAAGGATCACAACAGTGCCATTATCATATCTGCAAGGAAACTGAGAGGATGGATAATGAGAACGTTCAAAACAAGAGATGCCAAGCCACTGATGATCCTTTTTAAATCACTTGTTCTCTCTAGGCTGTAATACTGCTCTTCATTAACATCTCCATTCAAGGCAGGTGAAATTGCAGATCTAGAGAATATACAGAGAACATTTACTGCACATATAAGTTCCGTCAAACACCTTAACTACCGGGAACGCTTGGAAGCACTTGTACTCACTGGAGCGCAGGCAGGAGAGATACATCATAAGTTACACTTGGAAAATCCTATAATCCTAGAGGAACTGGACTCTAATCTGCACACAGAAATCACTTCTTACGAAAGCAAAAGACTTGGCAGGTGGTGCACCATACCCCAGTGAAAAGTAGGGGCGTCATTAGTACATTAAGAAAAAACGCAATAAGTGTCCGGGGCCCAAGACTGTTCAACAGCCTCCCACCAGCCATAAGGAGAATTGCCAATAGACCCCTGGCTACCTTCAAGAGGGAGCTGGACACATACCTAAAGTCAGTGCCGGATCAGCCGGGATGTGGTTTGTACGGTGGACTACGTGTTGCTAGCAGTAACAGCCTAGTTGATCAGGCCCTGATCCACCGGGAGACCTGGTCATGGACCGAGCCGCGGGGGCGTTGATCCCGGAATACCCTCCAGGTGGACTCCAGGTAGGTAGCCATACTTTTGTTGACGCGCATAGTTAAATTCTTAGCCGTTTCATCCATGTCGACTTCAGCACAATTACGAGAGATAAAGATTCCTACGTTTCTCTTGGATGCTGCGATCATTGATCTCGTAATGTCTTTGATGGTGAAGGTGATGGCAGCAATGTTATTAACTTTCAAAAGAAAGCGTTGATCAGACCCTGATCCACCGGGAGGCTTGGTCTAGGATTGAGCAGTGGGGGCGTTGACCCCCGGAACACCCAACAGGTAGACTCTAGGTAGAAGAGAGAAAAAATTAATACAAGTTAGAATTGCTTTCGACTCTCAGAGTATTAAGTATTTCTTATGGTTTTCTTTTTCAATTGCTGAAATATAAACTACATATCTTGAGACTTATGACTCACGAAATCGTAATGACGTTCATCTTCAGGAATGAAGCTGAACTTTTTTTGGTTAATTAGCAAGAACTCATTTAAAATTAAGTCCTTTCTAAAAATTTCTCTTATATGTTTAGAGATATATTTTTTCATTAATGTTAATGTAAAAGTTATTAATTTTGTACCAAAAGAATCTTAGAAAACTTACCTAACTTTATTATAAGAAACGCAATCTAATTTAGCCAAATAAAACTAAATATATTTTAGATAAATTTACAATAATTTAATAATAAAAAAAAGCACAACGTTAGGTTCATAATGTATTTTGCGAAATTATTGCATACACAAATTTTCGCTGGCCTTATTCGGCAAGAAGATAGTTGCTATTTAAGCCAAAATCAAAAGTTTTACCTATTCGGCACGACATATAGATGTCTGTGTCTTCGAACTGTAAATCTGAAATTTTTTCTGCCATTTTGAAGGTCGTAGAGAAGGTGAGTAGCGCAGTGTATGGATTATACGATGATTGTGACGCTTGTACAATACTTGGGTAGCTTTATTGTGGAAACGTTTCACTAGCCTGTGGCGTCATCAGTCCAATACAGAGAAGAACGGAGGAAGATGAGGTGTTTGAGGAAATCAGTCCCCCTGCCTGCAGATGATGTGTTCAGTCCTTTAATCTCGACGAAAGTATAGCATATGCGCTGAATCTTGATGTAGGGAATTCTTCAACGCTTTCCTAACCTCTACACATGACTTGCTTCCACTAGTGGAGCTTCTCCACTGGTGACGCTGCCTCCAAGTACTTCACCTCACCTGTCTGCTGCATAAAAACCCTCTCTCCGTTCATATACTGTGATTTTCAACAACATTCATGTACTAAACACATCAACTCCATTCTGAGCGACTGATAACCTCAAACTCTTCCTCATCTTCCACCGTTCTTCTCTGTATTATATCTGTCTTCCATACCATTTTTATAACAATACGAATCATATGCAACAAAATTGCCACCTTCTGCGTATATTTCACATCTTGTGTTTAATGTTTTGTTTGATCGGTGACCAACATGCGATGTAGTGACTTGTCTGTCCCACACTTCATAGCTTTATCACATCTATGAACTGTGAATGAAAATGGCGTGTTTGTAGGCAAAGTGGCGACCACTGCTCGAGTCATGGGACTGCACACACTCCTTATCTATATTCCTATGCGCATCATGTATTCTGTATACTTAAAATGGATTAATCTCTAAGTAAAACTTTGTCTTAATAACGTTTCCATTCTGTTAAATTGTCATTTTTTTGGTTATGTTATTGTTTGTGTGTATGTTTCTAGTGTTGAGCAGTGCCTAGTCTGGGAGTAGCGCTATGTAGGCTACGTAGTGCAAGTAACGATATCACAATACCATTAAACTGCACAATAAGCACAAATGCAACACCTAGGACTAGTAAACATTGAGTATTATGACTACCGTTGTTACAGGACAAGTGAGAAGTTTAGATATTGTATTTAAAATGGAAAAAAGGAAAACTATCCTGAACACCATAGTTTAAACAATGTCCTCTGAATCATTATACAGGAAATTTCTGGTGTTACCACAAGTGGAAAATGTATGTAGTGTGCAGTGCATAGGTGCTGTGTGAAGTGTCAATAGAACTAAACATCAACGTCAAAAGTCACTTGAGTTCTGTTTATTAAACCAATGAAAAATACAAATTGGATGCTAGAAAAAAGTAATAATACAAATACCGGAAGAATAGTGACTGGAAAAACCGAGACAGTCTTATTACCAAGACTTAGTGATTTTTGAATCATCGATATTTATGAAGACCCTACGCTAGTGAATGTCCATAAATCATACCACAATTGCATTAGTAATAAGAGTGATCATTGGTGAATTACGAATTACACATGTACTACATAGCAGAATGACATGAGTGACGAGGCCTCCATAAACCCCCAGTTGTTAAGACTTCTCCTCGGTGCCACTGAACCACTGCCAGACTTAGAAATCTCAACACGAAGTTTAATTTAGCAGCGAAAATTGACGCATGAGTTATATTTACTTCATAGGATACATCAGAGCCAAGAACTGGAGAAAAATATGAGCCATCATCAAAAAAACGTGATGGCAATCTACAGTGTGACGGTAGTAGGACGGAAGAGTTGCTGGATCATACGCTAGTTGCTGCCCACCATACACTGGTTGCTGCCCACCATACACTGGTTGCTGCCCACCATACACTGGTTGCTGCCCACCATACACTGGTTGCTGCCCACCATACACTGGATGCTGCCCACCATACACTGGTTGCTGCCCACCATACACTGGTTGTTGCCCACCATACACTGGTTGCTGCCCACCATACCACCCATCACTCTACCGCTCGCTCACCTAACCATCTCGTCCCTTACCTGTCCCAACCTTTCTTAACCTAATAAGAAATCTGGTAAACCTGGCTGGAGATTGCAGGTTGTGGCGGTCAGATAGAGTATCCGTGATATACACACATTAGATATGCAGAACTTTGACACACTAAAAATATATTTGCCTGAGGGAGAAAGAAAAAAATCACTACATAAGCACTGGTATACAATACCGACAATTGACAAGACACACATGCAACAGTTAGGCATTTCTATTCAGAAACGTTTCGCCTACATAGTAGGTTTCTTCAGTCAAATACAGATGAGACAAGAAGCAGTAGGGATGTGAAGAGGATGTAATCAGTCTATCACCCTCGAAGATGTAACTTTGAAGTGGTCAGTTCATCAGCCTGGAGAAGAGTTCTGCTCCATATTCTGGGACAGTGTCAAACTGAAGCACCACAATGGAAACTTATATACTGCAGAGGTGAGGCGCAGAAAATCTTGACGGTGACAGGACAAGAAGGAATAATGTAATAATTTAGATGCAATGTGACAAGTCTACTGGGCAGCTCCTTCTCAAATCCCACCTTTGTCACTCGTTACTAGTGATCAGGCAATAAGAATATCAACTGGGATAAATCAGATTGTACCTTACTGAAATATACCGGGAAGATATGACCAGCATGCATCTGAGCCAGTTTTTCTGGAAGATGAGTTCCGTCACCCTCGAGGTATGCTCTATAAGACCCCTATTGTAAATACACACACAACCCGCACATATAAAAAAGAGAGGAGCTTACGACGACGTTTCGGTCAGACTTGGACCATTTACAAAGTCACACTAACACACAGGACAGGAAGAAGGGGTATTTGTAGGCCAGCAGACAGGGGAGAGCACAAGAAAGTGGTGGAGGGGTAATAATGGAGGTAGTAGTGGTAGTAGTTATTTATGTTATTTATGGACCCCTATTGTAAAGATGCAAATGCAAACTCGATTGAAGCATTCACTGTACAGGCGTAGGTAATGCATAACAGAGCTTCCAAAAAGCAGTGGACTTTCTGAGCACATGGAAGGAAACCCTGGTTTAAAAAATGAAGTAAACGATCAAACTGAATACGACATATAGTATAAGAGAGAGAAATCGAACAAAGAGACATAAGCGAAATTATAAAAAAAATCTCCACATACTTTTATTCGTACATAAGATCTATGAGGAAAAGCACTTCTAGTATAAGGTTCTTACTTAAAGGAAATGAAACAGACTGATGACAACATATAAAGCTTCTCCATGCTCAATATGTTTACCTGACAGCGGATCTTAATATGGACAACAAATTTTAGACAAAAGTTTCCAAAATTTTGGCTAAAAGTTTCTTATTATTATGTGTTTTTTTCAGTTCTCTGAAGAATAAATAGTCACAATACCGTGACTGGAACCATACACAGATAATCCACACATAAGAGACTGAAACTCGTATCGACGTTTCAGTCCGTCTTCACCAGTCTCACACAAGCGCGAGAAGGGTGCCACAATATATAAGAGAAGCGGTGCGGGAGAAGTGGGACGAGCTAGTGTTTATTCTATGTTGTTAGTGTTTATAGTTAGGCTGCTAGTGTTTATAGCGCGGCATAGATGTACATAGCACTGTACAAGTTACCTCCGGTACTAAGTAGTGATTTTTTTGTGCACTATTCACTTATTGTAGCAACTATTGTAACTTCAGCGTTAGGAAAGTGTATATGGAACTTTCATCACGTGATGCAAATGGTGCCTGAAAAATTTATTGACTTCTCTAAAAGCTGTCGACCAGAGATTAAAAAAATATTCGTAGTGGTAAATGCCAGACACAAATGCTTAATACATTACCTGCGTTATACAAGCTAAATAATAATAATAATAATAATAATAATGATTTTCAGAAGTAACATTTTTTTATTTAGCAGGTAATACATATTATCTTTTTTGAGTTTGTGAACTTTCATATATGAATATGATAGAGGAGTCGTGAAATAAATCTCACATAACGTTGATGTATATGGGGAAACTAAATGGACTTGCTGTATTTCAGTCGCTGTGCCATCCGAGGATGCTCGCGAGTGGAATAGTGCAGAGTGCGGCATAAGTTGATAATGCAATTAAATATTAGCATCGATGATTTGAAGGAAATGAGAAGATTCATTCACAAGTCATCATATGGAAACTAATATTCATATTTCTTTACTAAAAACAGTAAGTGTGGACACATGCCGCCCACATCTAATTCAAACTTTTCAGAGGTCAAAATGTCGAATTTCATAAAACACACCAGACGTTCCATTGTTATCAGCCTGGAAGCCTTGAACCTAATCAGATGCGACACTCAAAAATTGTCTCTGAAAAGCAATATTTCACTGTTTCCAAATTAAAAAAAGAAGCAATCGGCGATCTACACAGGACAAAATCAACTCAAGCTTTTCTCTAAGACTGATAAGCATTTTAGAAAGTACACTAAGATTTAAGTAGACATAATGTACATAACAATTTTTTTAACAGTAGTCTTGAGGGGACATGTTATAGGCACATAAAAAAACATTAAAGTGATATATAACCTAAAATAACCAAACATTGTGACCTTTTTTTTATCAGAAGAGAAATTCTACAATTATTTCACCTTAACTGCGATAAACCACCTCAATTACTGGGAACGCTTCAAGTTCCTAAACCTGTACTCCCTGGAACGCAGGCGGGAGACATACATGATTATATACATTTTGAAAATCCTAGAGGGTTTAGTACCAAACTTGCACACGAAAATCACACCCTACGAAAGCAAAAGACTCGGCAGACGATGCAACATCCCCCCAATGAAAAGCAGGGGTGCCACTAGCACAATAAGAGACAACACAATAAGTGTCAGGGGACCAAGACTGTTCAACTGCCTCCCAGCATACATAAGGGGGGTTACCAATAGACCCCTGGCTGTCTTCAAGAAGGCACTGGACAGGCACCTAAAGTCGGTACCTGACCAGCCGGGCTGTGGTTCGTACGTTGGACTGCGTGTGGCCAGCAGTAACAGCCTGGTTGATCAGGCCCTGATCTACCATGAGGCCTTGTCACAGACCGGGCCGCGGGGGCGTTGACCTCCGGAACTCTCTCCAGGTAAACTCCAGGAAACCAATTTTATTAATAAAATTGGCACATTAAAACTTACACAAGCTAACATCAAGTAGTTGTTACCACTGAAAAAAAATACATCAACACTTAAATTTAAGCTGACCAGAAGATGCATTTTCCAGTTATTGCACAAAGTCCATCAAAATTTGTTCCAACACAGGATGCTGTGAATGGCTTCAACAATTTTAGTCATAGGACACGTGAACATGTCAACTGTTACAAGAATTTGAGCCTCGTTACTGTCCATAAGTGTTGAAAATTTGAAGCCGATTTGATGAGACGTTCTCGAGATATGAGCAAAATAAAATAAAGTTGGGGGAAGAAAAATCAAAAGAGAAAAATCGTGCAACCTCCTGAAGGTTCTTCTAAGGGAATACTTAATAAAGAGGACATAAACAAGCAGCTGAACATATCGGTCCGAGACAAGACTTGATATAATAGATCCAAGCTGAGTAAATTTGTATTTATAAATGATATAGGGAATCACTGGTTCAAGAAGAGAGTTGTTGAGTGAAACTTATACTGTGTCACTGAAGCAGGAACGTTAGATAACTTAAAACTAGGTTGGACAGATACATGACTGGTATGGATGGCTGGGAGTTGAACCTGTCTAGCATGGGCCAGTAGACCTACTGCATTGTTGCTTCATTCTTGTGTTCTTGTGTACTGGTACATACAAGGCAGGTCCTCTTTCCACACAACCATATTCACTCGTGTACCTGTTTAATCTATTTTTAAAGCTGTTCACAGTATTAGCTTTTGTGAGGCTCAACTCACCACTTTTGCCAAACCATTACTTTACTATATCCTCTCTAAATATAAATTTATCCAATTTAAATCCGTTGGTACGGGTCATGTTGTCGTTAGTTACATCCAACACTTTATTTGTATTTATTTGTTCCTGTTTCCTCTTTGTATCATTCAGTCATATCCGTCCTAATTCCATGGCTTTCCGGAGTGTAAGTTCATTGCCTTTATCCTATCTAAATCGGAAACGTTTTTGATACATCTGATTAACTTTGCCCATCCTTCTCTGCCTGTTCTAACGCATTTACGTCCATTCTGTAATATGCGGACCAGAAATGAACTGCACAGTCTATTCGAGACCCTACTAAAGATGTAGATAGTTTCATGTCTACTAGCCAAGATGTCTATTAGGTTTATTGTGAACGGTTATGCATTGTTGTCTTGGATTAAGATTTAAACTGACCAGAATTCCAAAATATTTTTCTCATTCGACTTGTTTATCATTTAAAATATTTAGCTTGCAAGTACAGTGGTTGCTTTTTTTTTTTTACCAGGTTCAGAACTTCACATTTGTTCATATTAAACAACATCCGACCACAACATCAACCTTGTAAATCATCCTGCAGCTCACTGGATTCCTCCAGAGAGGATTCGGTGGTCTTTTTCCTGTCATCAGTAAACTTATTCTGGTTTTCGTCTCCCATTTATATCACTACTGTAGTGAACAAGGATCCCCAATGCCCGACGCTACTCGCACCTGGTCCACTTTCTTATCTCTTTCCTTTTCTAAAAGTAATAATAGAAATTATTATAATAATATAGTGGTCATAATTTAACCTCACATGCAGCAGGAAAAGTACAACAACAACAACAAATAAAACATGGATCAGCAGCAACCGTAGAGTACAAGATCAGATCAGTACTGAATACAAACACAAATGCAGTACGTGATTATTGACAACGTTTCGCCCACACAGTGGGCTTGATCAAGTCACAGGCTAACCTGGGGATAGAGGATCTGTATATATATGTGTGTAGATACAAGTAGAATTGTTTGACTTGATAAAGCCCACTGTGTGGGCGAAACATAGTAAAAGATCACAATATACTGCATCTGTGTCTTTATACACGGTGTCCGTATTTTCGACCATTTCTTTCCTTCAGGTGAGTATGAATTTCTCCTTGGACACACACGGACACCTGACGTGGAGGTCACACTTTCGAGGTCACATTAATTCCTGGGAGGTCATCAGACTGTCAGACACCTGACTGAGTCAGGCTGACGTCTTGGACTCTCACAGCTGTACTCAACTCCATCTTCTAAATCAAACGTAGATTTCTTACGATTTTAAGCAATTTTTTTATATAATTTACTTAGGTTTGGTTAGCCTAGATTATCGTCTAGAAGCAACAAAATATAACCTTTGATACTGTACTAGAAAACGAGTAAAGGAAGTAATACATAAAGACAATATAAATTTTTGGAGATTGAACAGAAGAGAGAGACCCACCGAACACAGGTTGAGTTACGTGGCATGAGCAACCAGGTTTGGTCTGGGACCGGGCCGAAGGGGCGATGATTCACCCCCCGCCCCCACGAAATCGACCGCAGGTAGTGACACAGTCACATATTTGACATTCTGAGCCAAAGTGATACATTGAGGTTGAGTAGAAGGATGAGCTGTATGCCTTCGCTTGAAAAAAAAAAATCCCCTCGTATTTGCCATTCAATAAAAAACATTTCTCTGCATATTAATAATAATAATAACAACAACAACACCGGTATAATAGTGCAAGCAGAAATACAGGGTGTTTCAAAACAATAGACTCAATTTCAGTATATACTGCTTTGAAATTGGGTCCATCATTTTGTAACACCGTGTATAGTCAAGGATGAGGCAGATGCCTGAGGGTCGTAGTGGTGGTAAACGTGTGAGAGATATGTATGGAGACAGTCTTGGGAAAGGAGGCTAAAATTGCAATTAGTCTCAAGGAAAGTTAATATCGGAATTAATCTCAGGGAAGGAGGCTAACATTACAGTCCTGTGGAAGGCATTAGAATCAGCAGCAGGGAAGGATTAACATTACAATCAGCAGCAGGGAAGGATTAACATTACAATCATCAACATTACAATCAGCAGCAGGGAAGGATTAACATTACAGTCAGCAGCAGGGAAGGATTAACATTACAATCATCAACATTACAATCAGCAGCAGGGAAGAAGATTAACATTACAATCAGTAGCAGTGAAGGATTAACATTACAATCAACAGCAGGGAAGGATTAACATTACAATCAGCAGCAGGGAAGAAGATTAACATTACAATCAGTAGCAGTGAAGGATTAACATTACAATCAGCAGCAGGGAAGGATTAACATTACAATCAGTAGCAGGGAAGAAGATTAACATTACAATCAGTAGCAGTGAAGGATTAACATTACAATCAGCAGCAGGGAAGGATTAACATTACAATCAGTAGCAGGGAAGAAGATTAACATTACAATCAGTAGCAGTGAAGGATTAACATTACAATCAGCAGCAGGGAAGGATTAACATTACAATCAGTAGCAGGGAAGATTAACATTACAATCAGTAGCAGGGAAGAAGATTAACATTACAATCAGTAGCAGGGAAGAAGATTAATATTACAATGAGTATGCCATATTTATGAAATGGAAAGATAATTTTTTTTTTCTTAAGCAGTTGTGAAATGAATACAGGGATTTCTTCGCTTGCCTATTCCTTGGGCACGACCTACTTCCACATTGGACAAATGTGACACCTCCTACAACTGCTGCACCTCTCCTGTCTACAGTATATAAGCTTCCTCTGCTCATATGCTGTTATTCTATTCAAGATTGATGGACTGACAACATCGACTCAAGATTGAGGGACTGACAACCTCACACTCCTCCTGTTCTTCACGATTCTCCTTTGTATGGACTGATGAAGCCACTGTGTGGCGAAACGTTTCCTCAATAAAGATACCCAAGTGTTGCATATGTGTCAAATTTACCAACTCGTCGGTTCTCTGAACCATTCATTCACATCCTGTCTGACACTGCAACATCTTGGTATCTTAATACAGGGATTTCTTCGCTTGCCTATTCCTTGGGCACGACCTACTTCCACATTGGACAAATGTGACACCTCCTACAACTGCTGCACCTCTCCTGTCTACAGTATATAAGCTTCCTCTGCTCATATGCTGTTATTCTATTCAAGATTGATGGACTGACAACATCGACTCAAGATTGAGGGACTGACAACCTCACACTCCTCCTGTTTTTCACGATTCTCCTTTGTATGGACTGATGAAGCCACTGTGTGGCGAAACGTTTCCTCAATAAAGATACCTAAGTGTTGCATATGTGTCAAATTTACCAACTCGTCGGTTCTCTGAACCATTCATTCACAGAGAGGAGTGAGAGCGACCAAGAGAGAGGAGTGAGAGCGACCAAGAGAGAGGAGTGAGAGCGACCAAGAGAGAGGAGTGAGAGCGACCAAGAGAGAGGAGTGAGAGCGACCAAGAGAGAGGAGTGAGAGCGACCAAGAGGTGTTATGTCAGAAGTGAACACTGGACAATGAACACGTTTGACAACACAGTTAACAGAACGTTTACAAACTTAATGAACGGCAGGCACACCACGTCTGAAGGTTACTTTAATACTCTGTATGTCAACAACACCTGCACGTTCCTCAACGTGTCTAATGGAACGACCGTACGTAAAGTCGTACCGCGTGCTGTGTGACGTCAGCAGACAGTCTTACGGAAATAATAATAATAATAATTATCTTTATTTCTACAAGTACATGTACAAGGTATACAGTCCTAGCTGACATCAATGACATGCTACTATATAGAAAGCCACTTGTTATGCAGAGCATTTCGGGCAAATTAGGTCAATTTTGTCCCCAGGATGCGACCCACACCAGTCGACTAGCACCCAGGTACCTATTTTAAATAGGTAATCAGGGACAGCAGATATCTTAAGGAAACTCGTCCAAATGTTTACAACCGCACCGGGGATCGAACCACGGACCTCAATGTGTGAGCTGAGTGCGCTAGCAATCGAGCTACGGGACATCATGGAACATTCTGAACAAGAGAACTTGAACTTTCAAAGCCCATCCCAAGCGTCACTTCAATGTTGCTTTCAAATATGATGAATAATGAAAAAATATGGTTATAATCATAACCAAAATTTTTAAAGGGGTGGACCGGTATGTCAGCTGCGGGTCATCACGTGACTAAGACCCGCGTCAAACCTGACAAACCTTACCTAACCTAATATGAATGATTTATTTTAGCCCGTGGTTCCAGACTTACGGGTCACTGTATTTATTGTCGAGCATGATTCACCCTCTGGACCTTGATTCACCCTCTGGACCTTGATTCACCCTCTGGACCTTGATTCACCCTCTGGACCTTTGCAAAGTCGTCAGTGAGGAGGATCACAGATGAGTACCATTAGTAAGGTCGAAGCAATTAGAAATATGATATAACCCTTGTAGGTTTAGTGCTTCTTTTTGAAAATAATAATAATAGTAATAATAATAATAGAAATATGATGATCAAGGTTATAAAAGTTTACCTGTGTTATGACATTTCACTGTAAGATGAGACCTACAACAACAAAGCGAAGCATACAATTTTTGTTAAGGATGTTGTGCATTAGCATCAGTTCAACAGAACGGCGTCTGTGGAAGCTCGAGGAGGAATAAATAAGTTTAGAAGGGATCAAGTAACAGGTTGGCTTTAATGGTTACTGTGATTACGACGAGCACCGTCGTTATGCTGACGTACTGGAAAGGAACAAGAAAATATTGCTGCTGTCAGAAGTGCTGGAGGCAGCGGTATCAATAATAGTTGTATGTACGAATGTGCTAAATTTTAAACTTTGTCTCTTCATTTTTTTTTAAGTTCACCTACGTCAATCAGAGGGAATAATTGAAAGAGTGCGCCACCCCCCTTCCCTCCGCTAGGCAGTAAGAGTCTTGTCTTGATGATGGTTCTCTTTACTAATGTTACTCTTGATGTTCTCACTTTTTCTCAAAGGCCACTAAAGGGGATGTCTCTCTTGATGTCTCCTACTTTATTCGTCATGTTAATTCTTTCTTCTTTTCTTTTCAAGTGTTTGGTATTGGCCTGTGTGTTTTATGCCCCGTACTGGCTAATATTTAAGTGAAATATTTAAAACTGGCTCTACTTCCTGCAATTTATTTACTCTCCTTTCTCTGGCTTGGCTTGTGACTCTTAGCATCTTCTTCTCTCTGTCAAGTTTAAAGCTGAGTGGGAGTCTTAAATCATTACATCCTTTCCTGTCCACCACTCTGTCACTGCTTTTCCTTCAATTTGCCGAAAGCCTATGCACAGTTCAGTGTACATTCACATCTCTTTCTACCAGAGACACTTTGTTAAGAAAGGTGTTCTTGTTCTTCCTCCATGCCCTCTACATCTGTGATCCTCAGTTTCTTGAATATTAAATGCTTCCTCTTCACACTTCATTTTTGCGATATAACTTGAACCCTAATTTCATAAATTAAGCCTACTATCGTGCCCAATGGACGTTTTATCCCTAAAATCACTTCTCAGTTAACTGCCTTCCGAGTTTCTAATTTAAAAAAATCTTAATTACACATTTGTTTTTTTGATAATATGAGAATTTAATATATAAATTAATTCGCTTAGAAACAATGTGATACATAATACTTATGTAACTGATACTTCAGGTGCTTACCTTATTCCCCTATTCCTCTTACTCTCTCCAATTCATTAATTTAACTCGCCGCTCTCTTCCCAACAAACTCAAATAACACATGAATTGTTTTCCTTGAATACTTTGTCGAAGCTCTCTTGTTGTGTTTCGGACTACAGCTATCCAGTGCGCTGGTTCTCTTAATTGGCATCTCACCCATAGCATCAGGTGGCAGGAGCACTGCCAACTGATGCTATGGGTGAGATGTGTGCGTGAAATCCTTAATCAGCAGTGACTGGTTTGATGATTCCCACTAAAGGATGAGGGCCAAACACCCACGTCATGCTGGATCCCTATATAAGTTGTTGTCAGTCTGTAGGGCCCACCGGGCCCGCCACTTCCCAAGGACAGCTGTCCTTGGGATTAAGGATTTCACGCACACATCTCACCCATAGCATCAGTTGGCAGTGCTCCTGTGTCCTGTGTAGCTTGTGATGTACCGCTGACAGTGGTACACATTTTAAGTTGCTCGTAGCTTAGGCCTTCCCGTGCCTGGCAGCGGGGTATTGAGGCAAACTCGGGCAACATTAAAAGTAGGAAAGCTTTTTTACGCGTGGGTATGTGGACGTGGTAACATGTTCATGTGGAGGGAGTCGAATACAGGCATCCTGTGAGAAGCCGGATGTAGCTGGTGGTGTCTTGACTGATGGAATGCTGCACTAGCTCTGATGCTAGAGCAATACCGTTATTCAGTATTTCATTATATTGAGAAATATATAGCTTTTACGAATTACCAAAATTAAAACAAAATTATAAGCAGTTTTAGGTTGAGAGTGACGCTGAGGGAGAGTGAAAGGAAATCACGAAAACTGAAGTACACTCGCTCTTAGCCATGTCCATGGTTCACCGCTCTTGTTATATGTTTTTCCCTCTTATTTTCTCCACATCTCTTCACTTACATATTTAGTATTTCACCCATGACTCCTCTTTCCTATAAACTATTCATTTATTCTAACACTCCGCCTTTGCAACACGTAAACTTGCTCAAATTGTACATTCAGTGGCCACTTCATGAAATAAGATACACATGTACATCTGCTCGTTAATGCAAATATCTAATCAGCTAATCAGGTGGCAGCACCTCAATGCCTAAAAGCATGCAGACATGGTCAAGAGCTTCAGTTGTTGTTCAGACCGAACATCAAAATGGGGAAGAAATGTGACCTAAGTGACTTTGACAGTGGAATTATTAGTGCCAGGGGATGTTTTGAGTGTATCACACACCGCTCATCTCCTGGGATTTTCATACACAACAATCTGAGTTTACAGAGAATGGTGTGAAAAACACAAAACATCCCGTGAGTAGCAGTTGTGTGTGAAAACGCCTTTATAATGGTATGCAGAAGATCATCTCTGAATGAACAACAAGACAAATCTTCAAATGGATGAGCTACAGCATCAGTAGATCACATCGGATTTCGCTATCAATTAAGAGCAGGAAACAGGCCACAGTGAGCACAAACTCACCTAAACAGGACAGTTGAAGATTGGAAAAATGTCGCCTGGTTTGACGAATTGCGATTTCTGCTGCGACAAGCAAATGGTAGAGTCAGATACACACACAACCCGCACATATAAAAGAGAGGAGCTTACGACGACGTTTCGGCCCGACTTGGACCATTTACAAAGTCACACTAACACACAGAGACAGAGGAAGGGTATTTATAGGCAGGCAGACAGGGGAGGGTACAAGAGAGTGGGGAAATGTAGGAGTAGTGGTAGTAGTGGTAGTAGTAAAGGTAGTAGTAAAGGTAGTAGAGTAGACAGTCATATGGGAAGGAGCACTGCTATGAGGCTAGCGGCTCGCAAGGGGGGTACGAGAGGGAAGAAAAGCGAAAAAATGAAGGAAAATACAAGGCAAAAGAAAGAACAGAAAGAAAGGAAAACCCAAGGAGAAAAAAGGAGAAGGGGAAGATAAGACAGGGAAGGAATCAGGTTAAGTCACGGGTGTTCTGAAGTTTAGAGCATTTAACAATGTAATGAGAGAGAAAGCATCAACAGAGACAAAGCCAGGGCTAAGATTCATACAGGGAAAGTTGTGTATAAGGGAGGATTCAACCAGGCGGCGACTATGAAAGTTAGACGTAGGGTAGACAGTTTTAGCAGAAGACCAATCAATGGGATGACTGTGATCTCTGACATGACAGAAAAGAGCATTATTAGTGTCGGCAAGCCTAACACTATTTTTGTGCTCCCTGAGTCTGTCAGAAAGAGATCGGCCAGTTTCTCCGAAGTACTGAAGAGGACAGGAGGAGCAAGAAATAGAGTAGACACCAGGAGAATCTGTGGAGGTAGGGAGGTATGAACTAGATTAGTGCGAAGAGTGTTAGTTTGGCGAAAGGTAAGTTTGATGTCTAAGGAACGGAGAGAGTTGCTGAGATTAGAGAGACCAGAGATGTAGGGAAGGCAGAGGACTGGAGAGTTCTCAGGAGTAGAGGGTTTAGGAGAGAAGAAAGTCCGTTTAGCACGAGAGAAAGCAGAGTCTATGAAATGGGAAGGGTAGCCCAGGCGGGAAAAAGAATTATGAAGAGTGGAAATTTCTGCTTCAAGAAACTGAGGATCACAGATGCGGAGAGCACGGAGAAAGAGGGAGATAAGAACACTCTTCTTGACAGAGGAGGCATGATAAGAGAAGTAATGAATGTACATGCCACTGTGCATAGGCTTGCGGTACACGGAGAAGGCAAAACCTGTAACTGAACGGTGGACATGAACATCAAGGAAAGGAAGCAAAGAATTAGATTCCCAATCAGCTTTAAACTTAATGGAAGGGGCAAGATTATTAAGAGCATCAAGAAAAGGTTGGAAGAGACTTAAGTCATGAGGCCAAAGAGCAAAGATGTCATCTACATAGCGGAGCCAGAGTGAAGGACGTACATCAATATGTGCGGGTTGTGTGTGTATTGTTCCAGTCACGGTATTGTGCCTTTTTTGTTATTTGTAGAGTCAGAATTTGACGTAAACCTTTGGGATGTGGTGGAACAGGAGATTCTCAGCATAAATGTACAGCAGATAAATATGCAGTAACTTCAGATTTTGTTCATGTCAACATGGAACAGAATCTCTCAGGAATGTTTCCATCAGCTTGTTTAATCCATGCCACGAGTAGGTTGATAGACAGCAACCGCCCAGAGAGTTACTACCGCACTACCATCCTGCAAAGTGAATATAAAACAGAAGCCTGTAATTGTTTTTCATTATAGGATTGCTGGTAGTTTTTTTCTGTCTCATAAACATGCACGATTTCAGGTATGTCTTGCTACTTCTACTTACACTTAGGTCACACTACACATTCATGTACAAGCATATATATCCACACCCCTCTGGGTTTTCTTCTATTTTCTTACTAGTTCTTGTTCTTGTTTATTTCCTCTTATCTCCATGGGACAGTGGAACAGAATTCTTCCTCAGTAAGCAAGGCGTGTCGTAAGAGGCGACTAAAATGCCGGGCCACCCTGCTTCGGTGGGATGCAGCCGGTTTGTTGAAAGAAGAAAATATATATATATATATATATATATATATATATATATATATATATATATATATATATATATATATAGTATATAAAATATAGGGAGGTACCACCTCTAGAACTTTACTGGGGACCCTCATCCTCAGAGAAAAAAATAAACGTACCTCAGGGAAAACTCAAGGTTCTCCCCGGAGCTGTTTGAATATTTTCTTATCCTACCACCCCCTATATTTTATATTACATGTGAACTTTATTAATAGACAGAATACTTTGACAGAAAACACAAACATGAATACACTGGTACAATATATCAAAGATTAGGAATCTCCTCCAGCTCCTAAGAAGCCGGACGCGAGCCCAGTATGCAGCATGCATTTCTCCTCTGGATGGCCATGATGAGGTGCTGGAACATGAAACTGGCTGCCCTTGGGTCCCTGGTGGTGTCGATGAGTCTGGAACCCAGTTCTTTAAGGAAACGTGTGGCATTTTTTCCTCATGATCCCAAGGTCTCTGATTCCACTGGGACAAATTGATACTGTTGGCTTATGTCCCTGTACTTGCCGATCTTGTACTCCTCCTTGTGATCAGCAGCTCCTCCCTGTCGCCCGACACTGTGATGGATGTAGGTGTCAGCCATTCTTCCAAGGATAGATGGTGATCCCATCGGGGCAGTTTGCTGGGTTGTGGGTATTGTTGGCTGCTAGTGATTGGGGCTCTCTGCTGGGCATCCAGCTGTAGCAAGAGTTCTCTTTATGATGTCGTTGACCTCACTGTGTCTTGCATGCCAGCCCTTGGTTTTGGAACAGTTAAGACCATGTAGACCATATTGATCCGCTTGCGCATCGCCGCAAATACACGTATATTCCGTGTGAAATGGGGCAGTAAGGTGGAGGGCCACTGCAATACGGAGGGTCTTAGGGTCGAGGCATGTTCCCATTGCCGAAATGGGAACTGTTTGGTGGAAGTCCCCAGAGTGATGTGCACTCACAGCTTGGAGACGTGCAGTCTCCCTGTCTGATGTTACAGCGCTAAGCATGTTGGCAAGCACCTTTTCAACGATGGGGCCATCCCAACTTGACTGTTTGTAGGCCAGTGCTGCACTAGGTTTTGGTGCTGGAGCAGCAAGAGTCTCCCATTCAGTGATGGCACTGGTGTAGCTAGGGTCCTGTATTCCTGCTGAGTCACTGAGGTTGTCTGGAAGAATTTATCTTATTAACTCGTTTGATGCTATGGAAGAGGATAGGAAAGCTGGTAGGGCAATCTGGGAGGATTTGTGTACTCCCAGCCCACCAAGCCTGACTTTAAGCGAGGCTTGCAACCACTGTCCATCTTCGAGGGAAAGATTCAATACACTCTCTAGCATGGTCTTAAGGAGAATCATATTCCTTGAGTTTCGGACTGCTGAAGGCTGGGGAGCATCTTAGGAAGTAGGTAAGTTTTGGGATTGACAGGCACCTGGTGAGTAGGTAAAGGGCAACATGAAGTATCAATGTCTTTCATCCTGCCTTCCATCGTCCTAAGGTTTGAGATTTCTTTTCTAGGAACAAATCGATGGCATTGGGCCCAAGAGGAGCACCAAGGAGAGTTCTGTTGGCAGGATCAATGGTTCGTGCCCCTGTTAAAACAGCAGTAATGTTCTGGATCATCTGTCGATTGGTAGAAACTATTTCACATTTTGTGGAGTTTAAAGATAGGCCCAGGATAGGCCAGGGGAATCAAAAGCAAAATGGGAGTTGACACAGTTACTTTTTGCTGATGATACTGTGCTTATGGGAGATTCTAAAGAAAAGTTGCAAAGGTTAGTTGACGAGTTTGGGAGGGTGTGAAAAAGTAGAAAGTTGAAAGTGAACATAGAAAAGAGTAAGGTGATGAGGGTATCAAACTATTTAAATAAAGAAAAATTGAATATCACATTGGAGAGAGGGATTATGGAAGAAGTAAATGTTTTCAGATATTTGAGAGTTGACTTGTCAGCAGATGGGATTATGAACCATGAGGTAAACCATAGAATTGATGAAGGAAAAAAGGTGAGTGGTGCGTTGAGGTATCTGTGGAGACAAAAAAGCGTTATCCATGGAGACAAAGAAGGGAATGTACGAAAGTATAGTGGTACCAACACTCTTATATGGTTGTGAAGCATGGGTTGCAAATGCTGCAGCGAGGAGGCGGCTGGAGGCAGTGGAGATGTCTTGTCTAAGGGCAATGTGTGGTGTAAATATTATGCAGAAAATTCGGAATGTGGAAATTAGGAGAAGGTGTGGAGTTACTAAAAGTATTTGTCAGAGGGCTGAAGAGGGGTTGTTGAGGTGGTTTGGTCATTTAGAGAGAATGGATCAAAGTAGAATGACTTGGAGAGCGTATAAATCTGTATGGGAAGGAAGGCGGGGTAGGGGTCGTCCTCCGAGGGGCTTGGACTTCCAGCAAGCATGTGTGAGCGTGTTAGATAGGAGTGAATGGAGACGAATGGTTTTTGGGACCTGACGAGCTGTTACAGTGTGAGCAGAGTAACATTTTGTGAAGGGATTCAGGGAAACCAGTTAATTGATTTAGTTGGACTTGAGTCCTGGAAATGGGAAGTACAATGCCTGCACTTTAAAGAAGGGGATTGAGATATTGGCGGTTTGGAGGGATTTTCTGAACTGTTGTATCTTAGCGCCTCTGCAAAGACAATGATTATGTGTGAGTGTGGTGAAAGTGTTAAATGATGAATGTATTTTCTTTTGGGGATTTTCTTTCTTTTTGGGTCACCCTGCCTCGGTGGGAGACGGCCGACGTGTTAATATATATATAGGGAGGTACCACCTCTAGAACTTGCTGGGGACCCTCATCCTCAGAGAACACAATAAACGTACCTCAGGGAAAACTCGAGGTTCTCCCCGAAGCTGTTTGAATATTTTCTTCTCCTACCACTCCCTATATATATTGAATGAGTGCTTTATTAATAGACAGAATACATTGACAGAAAACACAAACATGAATATATATATATATATATATATATATATATATATATATATATATATATATATATATATATATATATATATATATATATATATATATAATTTGTGTATTTGTATCTTTGATAGGAATGATACAAGTAGAACTGATAACATAGGATCAAGCTCACTGTATTGACAATGACTAAATATCAAATGAAATAGAAGAAAAAATGGATGCTGTTAGAAGATATTAATCTCGTTTTAGGTAATACTGTGACCTCTTGTGTTGTAATATTTCATGAAAAATATTTAATGCTGTAGGAGAGAATGCAGGTTGTCTCACGGCAACATCCACGTGTAATGCTTTGGATCCAGGGAATTGGAGCAACACTCCCTCGCACCGAACCTGATTACCTCTCCTTCCCCACTTGCTGTACGACTCTTGCGGGTTCATTGCTCTCCCACGAATATACAGTCTTCGTAAAAACAACTTCCGTATGAGTTCCATTTTCTTGTGATATCTGATATTTTCACCAAGTTTAAAAATTTTGAAACGTGTAAGAGAATTTAGGATAAATTTTAGCTGTAAAAAATGTTTGGAGACTTCCGCTGAGTTGTGATAGCGAACACTGTAGATGTTTCTTACGTAACTAGTGACCTTACTCACTTACCCACCTGTTTAGAGATGAATAAGAAACATGTGCTACACTAAGTTGTCTTTATTGACCGAATGTGTAGATAAAATGGTTCAGAGAACCGACAAGTTGATAAATTAGACACAAGTGCGACACTTGGGTGTCTTTACTGTGGAAACGTTTCGCCACACAGTGGCTTCATCAGTCCGGGACAAATAAGATTGGTGGAGATCAGAAGGAGTTTACGGCAATTAGTCCCTCGGCCTGGAGTCGATTTAATCAGTCCAGTGTTGACGCTTGCAGTGCAGGCTTCATCAGTCGAAGACACAGATGAATTGCAATCCTGGAGACAGTAGGTGAAATGGAGATTAAGTTTAAGGTAATTAGTCCCTCAGTCTTGATAGAAAATGGTCAGTGTCTCAGTATAAAGCAGAGGTAGGCACGACGCCGGAGAAACAGCGCCTCGCTTGTGCCAGTAAACAAGTCTCAATTCTGTTGCTTTAGCTTCACATTGTTTCAGACTATAGAGCAGAACCCTTCTCCAGGCTGAGGGACTGACCACCTCAAAACTAAGTCTTCGGGGGTTATGGACTGATTTCATAGTCTTACCATCTCCACTGTTTCTGCTATCTCTTTTGTATTCGACAGAAGAAGCCTACTGTGTAGGGAAAACGTTTCAAAATAAAAATACGTATAATATATCATTATATTCACACCTGTCCTGCAAACTGAGAAACAGACCATTTTCTATAAAGGATGAGGGACTGATTACCTCACTCTACCTCTCCAGGATTGTAATTGATCTCTGTACTCGACTGACAAAGCCTGCTATGCAGGCAGGCGGAGCGTTTCAGCAGTACAGGTTCCCAAGTGTTGCACATGGTCACTCAACCTGTCGGTATTGCATATCATTTGCAATATGATACCTAAGTAGTGGTCTGATTCATGTTATCCAGCTAACAAGTGAACTGGGCTGAAATTAGGTGAGAATAGCAGGTCTTGGCCTGCAAAACTGTTGTGTAAAAATCTTCCACACTTTACATTTGTAATGAAGTACATGGACCTGGAGTTATGCAATACAGGGATAACTGTCTCCTAACTAGTGAACTGACTCAGTTTACCCACCTAACAAGAACTGACTCAGTTTCCACCTAACTAGTGAACTGACTCACCCACGTAACTAGTGATGTCTCAGACGTGCCAAATAAATTAAAAAAGAAAAAACCTACAAAATTGTTGCCGGAACTAAAATGTGAGTTTCGTAGAAATATAAAAAAAATATATATTTAAAAAAATCATTGTTGATTAAGTCTCAAACAGATAAATGACAAAGTAACCATTGAGGAGGAGGTAACATCAGCATGACTTTGGATCACCATTACTTCCAAGTGTGTTATGAACCCACGCTGTGATGACAATGTTCTCCACCTGGCCGCTAACAACAGCCTGGTTCACCACCTGGCCGCTAACAACAGCCTGGTTCTCCACCTGTTTATTAAATTATTGTAAACTTATCTAAAATATATTTAGTTGAATTTAGCTAAATTAAATTGACCGTGTTATAATAAAGTTAGGTAAGTTTTCTAAGGTTCCTTTGGTACAAAATTATTAATTATTACATTAACATAAATGCATTAACATTTTTTTAATTTATGTTAATGTAATAATTAATAATTTTGTACCAAAGGAACCTTATAAAACTTACCTAACTTTATTATAACAAGTGAAATTTAATTTAGCTAAATTCAACTAAATATATTTTAGATAAGTTTACAATCATTTAATAAACACATTGAAATATATTTTTTTTCGTTAGATTCAGAATGATTTTTGCGAAGTTATTGCATACACAAGTTTTTGCTTTCATTATTCGGCAAGAAGAGCGTTTCGGCACGATATATATATATATATATATATATATATATATATATATATATATATATATATATATATATATATATATAGCAATAAGATCCCAGTAAACAGGTGATATCACAATATGCAGAACAACCAGTGTGAATGAACAGTGAACTTCAAGCACTTTCACGAAAGTGCTTGAGAAGAGGAAGAAATATATGGAGAGAAAAAGAGTTTAAGAGAGTGGTGAAGGAATGGGAAAGGAGAACAAATGAGAGAATGGGTGAGATGCTTTCAACAAATTTTGCTGAGAATAAGAAAAACGTTTTTGAGTGAGATTAATAAGATAAGAACGCCTAGGGAACAAATGGATTTGACAGTTTAAAATAGGAGGGGAGAGTTATCAGATAGAGAGTTGGAGGTATCGGGAAGATGGAGGGAATATTTTGAGGAACTGTTAAATGTTGATGAAGATACGAAAGCCGTGATTTCGTGCATTGGGAAGGGAGGTATAACATTTTGTAGGAGTTAGAAAGGGCCACTTGTGAGTGTGAGGGAGGTGCATGGAGCAGAAGGTAGAATGAAAGGGTGTAAAGTAGCTGGGATTGATGGGATAAACACAGAACTGTAAAAAGCAGGTGGGTATATCATTTTGGAATGGTTGGTGCTTTTATTTAATAAATGTATGAAAAACAATACACAAATAACCTGTACATAGAAGAGATGAGCTTACGACGGCGTTTCGGTCCAACTTGGACCATTTACAAAGTCACACTAACAAAAAGAAGAGAAGCAGGGAGTATATATAAGGGGCAGCAGTCATGGTAAGCTCCTCTCTTCTATGTGCGGGTTATTTGTGTATTGTTCCAGTCACTGTATTGTGCCCTTTTTTTTTTTGTTATAAATGTATGAAAGAGGGGAAGGCACCTAGGGATTGGCAGAAAGCATGCATAGTTCCTTTGTATAAAGGCAAAGGGGACAAAAAGAGTGTAAAAATTATAGGGGAATAAGCCTGTTGAGTATAATAATAATATATCTTTATTTCTACAAGTACATGTACAAGATATACAAGCCTAGCTGACATCAATGACATACTACTATATAGAAAACCGCTTGTTATGCAAAGCATTTCGGGCAAATTAGGTCAGTTTTTTTCCCAGGATGCCACCCACAGCATTCGACTAACACCCAGGTACCCATTTTATACTGATGGTTGAACATGGTAAGCAGGTGCCTTATGGAAACACGTCCTAATGTTTTCCAGTCGTACCGGAGATTCGAACTCCAGACCTCAATGTGTTAGCTGAGTACACTAACGATCGAGCTACGGGACACCATAAAGTGTATGGCAGAGTTATTATTGAAAGAATTAAGAGTAAGACGGAGAACAGGATCGCAGATGAACAAGGAGGCTTTAGGAAGAGTAGCCGATGTGTAGACCAAGTTTTTACACTGAAGCATATAAGTGAACATTATTTAGATAAGGATAAAAAGGTTTTCGTTATATTTAAGGATTTGGAAAAGGCATATGATAGGGTGGATATAAGAGCAACGTGGCAGATGTTGCAAATGTATGGAATAGGTGGTAGTTTACTGAAAGCAGTTAAGCGTTTTTACGAGGATTTTGAGACTCATGTTAGAGTATGTAGGCGAGAGGGAGATTATTTCCCAGTAAAAGTAGGCCTTAGACAAGGATGTGTGATGTCACCGTGGTTGTTAAATATATTTATAGATGGGGTTGTAAGAGAAGTGAATGCTCGGGTGTTGGCAAGATGTTTGGGGTTGAAAGATAAAGAATCTAATGCAAAGTGGGAGTTGTCACAGTTGCTCTTTGCTGATGACACTGTGCTTTTTGGGAGCTTTTGAAGAGAAGTTGCAGAGGTTGGTGAACGAGTTTGGTAGAGTATGTAAAAGAAGGAAATTAAAACTGAACGTAGGAAAGAATAAGGTGATAAGGATAAAAATATTAGGTAGTGAAAGATTGGATAACTGATTGGAGGGAGGGAGGGAGTGTGGAGGAAATGAATGTGTTCAGATATTTTTGAGTGGACTTGTCAACAGATGGGTCTATGAAGGACGAGGTGAATTCTAAAACTGATGGGGGAAACAAGGTGAGTGGAACACTGAGGAGTCTTTGGAGACCAAGAACGTTATCTGTGGAAGCAAAGAGGGGAATGTATGAGAGTATAGTGGTACCAACGCTCTTATATGGGTGGTGAATGTTGCAACAAGGAAAAGGCTGAAGGCAGTGAAGATGATGTGTCTGAGGGCAATGTGCGGTGTGAATATAGCGTACAATCTATAGAGTGTAGATTAGGAGGTGCAGGATGGATTTCCAGCAAGTGTGCCTGAGCATGTTAGAAGCGAGTGGAGACGAATGGTTTTTATAACTTGACGTGCTGTTGGAGTTGGAGCAAAGTAACATTTATGAAGGGATTTATGGAAACCAGTTAGCCTGACTTGAGTCCTGGAGGTGGGAAGTACAGTTCCTGCGCTCTGAAGGAGGGGTGTTGATATGTTGCAGGTTTTTAACTGTAGTGTAGATACGCCTCTGGCAAGACAGTGATGGAGTGAATGAGGATGAGTTTCTTTTTTTTCGGGTCACCCTGCCTTGGTGGGAAACGGCCGATGTGTTTATATATATTTTCTTTCAACACGTCGGCCGTTTCCCACCCAGGCAGGGTGGCCCAAAAGGAAAAACGAAAGTTTCTCCTTTTACATTTAGTAATATATACAGGAGAAGGGGTTACTAGCCCCTTGCTCCCGGCATTTTAGTCGCCTCTTACGACACACATGGCTTACGGAGGAAGAATTCTGTTCCACTTCCCCATGGAGAAAGGAAATAAGAACAAGAATTAGTAAGAAAATAGAAGAAAACCCAGAGGGGTGTGTATATATATGCTTGTACATGAATGTGTAATGTGACCTAAGTGTAAGTAGCAAGATGTACCTGAAATCTTGCATGTTTATGAGACAGAAAAAAGACACCAGCAATCCTACCATCATGTAAAACAATTACAGGGTTTCGTTTTACATATATATTTCGTTTATATTTATATATATATATATGTCGTGCCGATTAGGTAAAACTTGCGATTTTGGCTTAAATAGCAACGCTCACCTTGCCATATAAGACAAGTGAAAATTTGTGTATACAATAATTTCGCCAAAATCATTCTGAACATAACGAAAAAAATATATTTCATTGTGTTTGTTTATTATTAAATTAATGTTAACGTATCTAAAATATATTTAGTTGGGTTAGGCTAAATTAAATTGCGCTTGTTGTAATAAGGTTAGGTAGGTTTTCAAAGTTTCTCTTGGTACAAAATTATAAATTTTTACATTAACATAAATGAAAAAAATATGTCTTTAAACGTATAAGAGAAAATTTTAGAAAGGACTTAATTTTAGATGAGTTCTTGCTAATTGACCAGTTTTACCTAATCGGCACGACATATATATATATATATATATATATATATATATATATATATATATATATAATCATCATTCACTCCATCACTGTCTTGCCAGAGGGGTGCTTTACGCATGCTTGCTGGAAATCCAAGTCCCTCGCACACAAAACCTCTTTTACTCCCTTTCTCCAACCTTTCCTAGGCCGACCCCTACCCTGCCTTCCCTCCACTACAGATTTATACACTCTCGAAGTCATTCTGTTTCGTTCCATTCTCTCTACATGTCCGAACCACCTCAACAACCCCTCCTCAGCCCTCTGGATAATAGTTTTGGTAATCCCGCACCTCCTCCTAATTTCCAAACTCCGAATTCTCTGCATTATATTCACACCACACATTGACCTCAGACATGACATTTCCACTGCCTCCAGCCTTCTCCTCGTTGCAACATTCATCACCCATGCTTCACACCCATATAAGAGCGTTGGTATAACTATACTCTCATACATTCCCCTCTTTACTTCCATGGACAAGGTTCTTTGTCTCCACAGACTCCGAAGTGCACCACTCACCCTTTTCCCCTCATCAATTATATGATTCACCTCATCCTTCATAGACCCATCTGCTGACATGTCCACTCCCAAATATCTGAATACATTCACCTCCTGCATACTTTCTCCTTCCAATCTGATATCCAATCTTTCGTCACTTAATCTTTTTGTTATCCTCATCACCTTACTCTTTCCAATATTCACTTTCAATTTTCTTCTTTTACATACCCTACCAAATTCATCCACCAACCTCTGCAACTTCTCTTCAAAAAAAAAAAATATATATATATGTGTGTGTGTGTGTGTGTAATATGAGAGAGACTCATTTACAGGAGAGTGAAATGACTTTTTAGTATTTTCTTCCTGTTATTCAACATTCATTTTCTGTTATCGGTGATGAAAAGATGATAGATACATCTCTGATCTATTGTTAAGTCATTAACATCAAGTATTGGTTATTTCAGGTGTGTTATGTACTCCTGCAGCGTCACTGTAACATGCCAGCTGGGTGGGTCTATCAGAACTGGCACGAAGCCATACTTACATCCCAAGGTAAGACAGCAGGTTACTGTCATAATGGATAAGACAGCAGGTTACTTTCATAGTGGTTAAGACAGCAGGTTACTGTCATGGTGGTTAAGACAGCATTATTATCATGGGGAACGCTAACCCCGTAGGGATTTTGCAGCACTTGTGGGAGGAAGATAGAAAGAATTCAGGCTTAATTCAGGGAATTAGAGTATAGATATAATTCCCTAGATCAAGAGCCTCTCACCAGCATCAAGGAACCTCCCTTGATGAGATAAGACATCAGATTTCTGCCTATCTTAAAATCAGGGGATAAGTCAGTACCATCAAATTACCGTCCAACAAGACGTTCGTCACACTACTGTGGTCATCAACTTACAGAATAACCGTTGTTATATCCAGGACAATACCGTTGTTATATCCAGGACAATACCGTTGTTATATCCAGGACAATACCGTTGTTATATCCAGGACAATAACCGTTGTTATATCCAGGACAATAACAGTTGTTATATCCAGGACAATACCGTTGTTATATCCATGACAGTAACCGTTGTTATATCCAGGACAATACCGTTGTTATATCCAGAACAATACCGTTGTTATATCCAGGACAATATCGTTGTTATATTCAGGACAATAACAGTTGTTATATCCAGGACAATAACCGTTGTTATATCCAGGACAATAACCGTTGTTATATCCAGAACAATAACCGTTGTTATATCCAGGACAATAACCGTTGTTATATCCAGGACAATAACAGTTGTTATATCCAGGACAATACCGTTGTTATATCCAGGACAATAACCGTTGTTATATCCAGGACAATACCGTTGTTATATCCAGGACAATACCGTTGTTATATTCAGGACAATAACAGTTGTTATATCCAGGACAATAACCGTTGTTATATCCAGGACAATAACCGTTGTTATATCCAGGACAATAACCTACATGATATGTCAAGTATCTTATTGGTGAAAATTAGAAACCTGAAGCCCTGAGAAAGGATTTCAAATTTTCTTGTAATGAAAACAAAAAATTGCAAATGCAGTGCCCAAACTTACTCTTGTTAACCCTTTAGTGGCTAATTCCTAGGCACTTTGTGTATCCTTATAATCCAGCGATACCCCCCACAGGATGGGTGGTGCACTATAAACTAGCTACTACCGTCCACTGGATGGGTATGTTGTGCACAGTAAACCAGTCACAACCGTCCACAGGATGGGTACGTGGTGCACAATAAACGAGTCACTACCGTCAACAGGATGGGTATGTGGTGCACAATAAACGAGTCACTACCGTCAACAGGATGGGTATGTGGTGCACAATAAACTACTAGCCGATTTGACGGACAAAACTTAACCCTTGATCAGTTCTCTCTTGTTCTACTCAGCTCAATTTTACAGGCTAAGAGCTATTATCCTATCCATTTCATTTCAAAGCCCAGCCCTGTCCTACCACCCCCAGGGATGCCACCCACAACTGATAACTAACACCCATGTACCTACTTACTGTTAGGAGAACTGTGACAACAGCAGACCTAGAATTAAGGTAGATAATTGATTGGAGAAATCAAAGATCGAGGAAACTAGAGACATAATAGACTGGAGAGATAATAGATTGAATAATAGATTGACAAGATAACAGATTGGGGGAGACAAACTGATAGATAATATGTGAGGGAAGAATAGATTGGGAAAAAAAAACATTTTACAGGAAGAGAGAGAGAGTTGATTAGGCAGGTTGATAGAATAGACTCACACTGACAGACTGATCAACATTTATAGACCGATGGAGGTGCCTTGTTATAAAGTACAAATTGTTGCAAACATGCCCTGTCTCATGGTAAACCCTTGGCACTGGTGGAGCAGACACTGCTGGCACTGGTACAGTAGAAGACACTGGTGGCACTGGTACAGTAGAAGCCACTGCTGGCACTGTTACAGTAGAAGACACTGCTGGCACTGGTACAGTAGAAGACACTGCTGGCACTGGTACAGTAGAAGACACTGCTGGCACTGGTACAGTAGAAGACACTGCTGGCACTGGTACAGTAGAAGACACTGCTGGCACTGGTACAGTAGAAGACACTGCTGGCACTGGTACAGTAGAAGACACTGCTGGCACTGGTACAGTAGAAGACACTGCTGGCACTGGTACAGTAGAAGACACTGCTGGCACTGGTACAGTAGAAGACACTGCTGGCACTGGTACAGTAGAAGACACTGCTGGCACTGGTACAGTAGAAGACACTGCTGGCACTTGTACAGTAGAAGACACTGCTGGCACTGGTACAGTAGAAGACACTGCTGGCACTGGTACAGTAGAAGACACTGCTGGCACTGGTACAGTAGAAGACACTGCTGGCACTGGTACAGTAGAAGACACTGCTGGCACTGGTACAGTAGAAGACACTGCTGGCACTGGTACAGTAGAAGACACTGCTGGCACTGGTACAGTAGAAGACTGCTGGCACTGGTACAGTAGAAGACACTGCTGGCACTGGTACAGTAGAAGACACTGCTGGCACTGGTACAGTAGAAGACACTGCTGGCACTGGTACAGTAGAAGACACTGCTGGCACTGGTACAGTAGAAGACACTGCTGGCACTGGTACAGTAGAAGACACTGCTGGCACTGGTACAGTAGAAGACACTGCTGGCACTGGTACAGTAGAAGACACTGCTGGCACTGGTACAGTAGAAGACACTGCTGGCACTGGTACAGTAGAAGACACTGCTGGCACTGGTACAGTAGAAGACACTGCTGGCACTGGTACAGTAGAAGACACTGCTGGCACTGGTACAGTAGAAGACACTGCTGGCACTGGTACAGTAGAAGACACTGCTGGCACTGGTACAGTAGAAGACACTGCTGGCACTGGTACAGTAGAAGACACTGCTGGCACTGGTACAGTAGAAGACACTGCTGACACTGGTACAGTAGAAGACACTGCTGGCACTGGTACAGTAGAAGACACTGCTGGCACTGGTACAGTAGAAGACACTGCTGGCACTGGTACAGTAGAAGACACTGCTGGCACTGGTACAGTAGAAGACACTGCTGGCACTGGTACAGTAGAAGACACTGCTGGCACTGGTACAGTAGAAGACACTGCTGGCACTGGTACAGTAGAAGACACTGCTGGCACTGGTACAGTAGAAGACACTGCTGGCACTGGTACAGTAGAAGACACTGCTGGCACTGGTACAGTAGAAGACACTGCTGGCACTGGTACAGTAGAAGACACTGCTGGCACTGGTACAGTAGAAGACACTGCTGGCACTGGTACAGTAGAAGACACTGCTGGCACTGGTACAGTAGAAGACACTGCTGGCACTGGTACAGTAGAAGACACTGCTGGCACTGGTACAGTAGAAGACACTGCTGGCACTGGTACAGTAGAAGACACTGCTGGCACTGGTACAGTAGAAGACACTGCTGGCACTGGTACAGTAGAAGACACTGCTGGCACTGGTACAGTAGAAGACACTGCTGGCACTGGTACAGTAGAAGACACTGCTGGCACTGGTACAGTAGAAGACACTGTTGGCACTGGTGGAACAAATGTGTATTCCATTTATGCTGGCACCATTATGGTAGGTTGATCTCTTGTATTTTACTCTGTTTTTCTTGCATTATGTTTGTGTTGGTGGGAGTGTTAGTGTTTGCTTGGGTACGAAGTTTGTGTGTTTGTGGGAGAGATGACGCCGTCCCGGAAGGCTAATAACAGAAAGGGAGAGAGAGAGAGAAAGAGAATGGATAAAAATTAGAAAATGTTCTGTCCTTGGAGTTTCGTTCATACATAAATAACTTTGTGTTTGTAGGAAACGCAAGTTGTAAAAGAGATGTTTTTACGACGTTTCACCTACATTAGTCTTCATAAAGCCGGATGAAGGGAAAACATTATTCTAATAAAGATCTTCTGTTGTGTGTCTTGTGACGGCTTCTCCTCTCCATCATACTTGTTGAAAATTATATAAAATACCCACAAGTTGATGATTAAGACACATGTGCAACAGTTGGGTATCTTTATTGTTGAAACGTTTCGCCTACACAGTAGGCTTCTTCAGTCAAATACAGAATTAGCAGAAAAAGCGAAGTAAAGATAATGCAAACAATCCATCAACCTTGGAGGCTGAGGGACTGACCACCTCAAATATTATTTTCTCCAAGGTTGATGGACAGATTACATCTTGACTTCACTGCTGCTACTGTTGACTTTGTATTTGACTGAAGAAGCCTACCGTGTAGGCGAGACGTTTCAACAAGAAAGAAGCCCAAGTGTTGCACATGTACTCTACACTATACTTCTAGTACAAGCGCAAATTAACGTGTGCAAAAGAGTTCCTCAGTCTAACTATCTCCTTCCTGTTAAACTAATATTGGCCAGTGGCTAGTGTTTGCTGGGTAAACAGCTCGTCTATACTGGACAGCGTTTGACCATTTAACCGAGAGCACCACTCAATACAACTTGACCAAGCGAGTATAAAAATATAAATGCTTTAATTGCCTTTGACCTAAAACTCAAACTCGTGGATAATAATAATGATCTGTAATATATTGTGTATTGTGTATTATATCTATTTCTTAGGGCAGATATATTTTTTTCAGAGAGTTTAACAAGATTTCAGTGTTGAGAGCTAGTATGGAACAACCGTGTCCCTGCTGAAAGACTTGTGAAGGTAATTGGCTGAAGTCATTGCAGTGTCTTAGTTACTAACAGACGCGTAGAGAAGATTGCTTAAGAGTTCAGCCGAAGGTAAATGGAATTCACGAAATCGTTATAATACGATTGTAAATAAATAACAAAACTATGGGGAGTTTTGGGACTTGCCTGACATAGATTCGAGCACCACAGTGTCCTCCATCGAAGACACCGCAATACTCCAAGCAGACATCAATCAAATCTTCAAATGGGCCACTGAAAACAATATGAAGTTCATTGAAGAGAAATTTCAACTTCTCAGATATGGAAAACGTGAGGAAAATAAAACTATCAGGGTATACAACAAATTCTAACCACACAATAGAGCGAAAAAGTAATGTGAAGGACCTGGGAGTGATAATGTCGGAGGATCTCGCTTTCCAAGACCACAACAATGTATCTACCTCATCTGCTAGAAAAATTATATGATGTATAAAGAGAACCTTCAAAACCAGGGACCTCAAGCCCATGATGATTCTCTTCAAATCATTTGTTCTCTCTAGGCTGGAATACTGCTGTGCACTAATTGCCCCTTTCAAGGCAGGCGAAATTGCTGACCTGGAGAGTGTACAAAGAACTTTCACGGGAACGGCTGAAGTCCCTTGATTTGTATTCCCTGGAATGCAGGCGAGAAATATGCGTGATAATATACACTTTGAAAATCCTAGAGGGATTAATACCAAACTTTCACTCGAAAATCACTCCCTACGAAAGCAAAATTCTCGGCAGGAGATGCAACATTCCCCTAATGAAAAACCGGGGCGCCACGAGTACGTTAAGAGACAACACAATAAGTGTCAAGGGCCCAAGACTGTTCATTTACCTCCCAGCGTATATAAGGAGGATTACCGATAGACCTCTGGCTGTCTTCAAGAAGGCGCTGGACAGGCACCTAAAGTCAGTACTTGATCAGCCGGGCTGTGGTTCGTACGTTGGTTTACGTGCGGCCAGCAGTAACAACCTGGTTGATCAGACCATGATCCACCACGAGGCCTGGCCTCAGACCGGGCCGCGGATGCGTTGACCTCCGAAACCCTCTCCAGGTATCCTACCCGCACTGTAGTAAGGTATATGGATTATGTTGGCCGGGAGAACTGACTGAACAGATGTAAAGCAATACAGTGTGAGCGTCCCTGAGGTGCAGCACTGGTCACTTAGGTTAGTGATGTGCTAATACACGTTCAAGACATAATGTTCCTCAAGTATGAAGACATCTTTAATAGAAAAAATTAGACTTAAATTTCATTAGAAGTTTTATTGTCGAGTCATCTTTAAAATCTTTCCAGGTCATTTGAATGTGTCTTTCATAAATGAAGTAGGAAAATCATAAGCATTTTCACATTCAGTTTATTTACATCGTAAAGACCAAATTCTTTTGTAATTTGTAATCGTGAGCAAAATATCTCTATTTACCGAAGGAAACATCTGTAACCAGAAAAATGTTTATATCAGCGGCAATAAAATAATAAAAATTATTTTATTAACATATAGACCGTTCCCCACCAAGGTACGCAGGGTGACCCGAGAAAGAAGAAACACTTTCATCATCATTCACTCCATCAATGTCTTTCCAGAGGCGCACCTACGCTACAGTTATAAAACTGCAATATTAACATCCCTCCTTCAGAGTGCAGACACTGTACTTATCACCTCCAGGACTCAAGTCCAGCCTGTCGGTTTCCCTGAATCCCTTCATAAATGTTACCTTGGTCACACTCCAATTATCCATTTTAATTTTATTCCCAAATAGAGAGATAAACATTGACGGGCTTGTAACACAAATTAATTCTTGCGTTAGAGGAAAGAGGAGGAAGGAGCTCTATTTCGAAAACTCTGTAATTAGTCATGCAGTTCAGTTGTGTTGATGTTGACACCTTGTTGCCCGGAGTTACCCACCAGCAGTTTTTTGGGTATCATCATCTCCGTGACCAGGGTATCATCTCCTCCGTGGCCTGGGTATCATCTCCTCCGTGGCCCGGGTATCATCTCCTCCGTGGCCCGGGTATCATCTTCCCCGTGGCCCGGGTATCATCTCCCCCGTGGCCAGGGTATCATCTCCTCCGTGGCCTGGGTATCATCTCCTCCGTGGCCCGGGTATCATCTCCTTCGTGGCCCGGGTATCATCTCCCCCGTGGCCCGGGTATCATCTCCCCCGTGGCCTGGGTATCATCATCTCCGTGGCCTGGGTATCATCTCCTCCGTGGCCCGGGTATCATCTCCCCCGTGGCCCGGGTATTATCTCCCCCGTGGCCTGGGTATCATCTCCTCCGTGGCCCGGGTATCATCTCCCCCGTGGCCCGGGTATCATCTCCCCCGTGGCCTGGGTATCATCTCCCCCGTGGCCCGGGTATCTGATCAAAGCTTCAGGTTGATAGACTGATCAGTCAGACCAGTCAACAAAAAGTTAGATCAATCAGGCAATGTTTGCACCTCAACCTTCAATGATAAATAAGTCTGAAGAAACGTAAAAAAAATAAAGTTACCTTGAAGGCGCAGGTCTGATGGTAATTGTACATATATTTGAAGAGTAGAAATTAGAAAGCTTTTGACACTTTACATCTATATTAATTTCTTTCTCATACTCATTACTCCTCTGCTTCTCAGTGTAAGTATTTAGCATCACGCCTCTTGTGCAGATTTGAAACTCTCTCTCTTTAAAAATACTAATATGTCGTATCTCTTCGGAACTACAGGAATTATAAGTTTAGTGATTTTGGTGTATTTTAAGTAATTTATGTGTCTGAACTGATGCTCACACTGAATACTTTCTGCGTATTATTCAGATTTATAACTTTTCATATCTTAGTTCTATCCTTAAATACTCTTAAGCAAGTCTGATAGTGAAATTCAGTATAAATATGATTTTTTGTCATTGGATCACCTTAGTAGCAGCTTGTTTTGCTTGTTATCTAGTTAACTTTATGCTAGTCTCTGGTACTCACAAGCCTGGGACGAGAGTGAGTCTCTGGTACTCACAAGCCTGGGACGAGAGTGAGTCTCTGGTACTCACAAGCCTGGGACGAGAGTGAGTCTCTGGTACTCACAAGCCTGGGACGAGAGTGAGTCTCTGGTACTCACAAGCCTGGGACGAGGTGAGTCTCTGGTACTCACAAGCCTGGGACGAGTGAGTCTCTGGTACTCACAAGCCTGGGACGAGGTGAGTCTCTGGTACTCACAAGCCTGGGACGAGAGTGAGTCTCTGGTACTCACAAGCCTGGGACGAGAGTGAGTCTCTGGTACTCACAAGCCTGGGACGAGAGTGAGTCTCTGGTACTCACAAGCCTGGGACGAGAGTGAGTCTCTGGTACTCACAAGCCTGGGACGAGAGTGAGTCTCTGGTACTCACAAGCCTGGGACGAGAGTGAGTCTCTGGTAGTCTGTCTCTCACGACTTACTGAATCTTCAGGGAGTGTATTTATACTCTCTGGTCCAGGATCTGGCGAAGTAAGTGACTGGCTGCCTGAATAACTGACTATACCTGAATAACTGGCAGGCTGCCTGAATAACTGACTATACCTGAATAACTGGCAGGCTGCCTGAATAACTGACTATACCTGAATAACTGGCAGGCTGCCTGAATAACTGACTATACCTGAATAACTGGCAGGCTGCCTGAATAACTGACTATACCTGAATAACTGGCAGGCTGCCTGAATAACTGACTATACCTGAATAACTGGCAGGCTGCCTGAATGGATTGTTGGCTGGCTGGCTGGCTGACTGAATGAATGACTGACTGACTGACAGAATGGATTGCTGGTTGGCTGCATGACTAGCTGGCTGACTGATAGTCTAAATGGCTGACTGGTCTAAATGGTTTACTGGCTGGCGGAATGACCGAGTAATTGACTAGTGACTAATGTCTAGTTTCCAATTGATAGTTCGCTGTCTAGGCTTCAGAGAGAGAGAAAAAACAAATAAAATAACTTAATACAAAATATCACTTTGTCCACCAGTGTCACCTCTCACCTGAGGTCACAGTCACACAGTTCACCAGTGTAACCTCTCACTTTCGGTCACAGTCCACCAGTGTGACTTCTCACCTGATGTCAGTCCAGTGTGGCCTCTCACCTGAGGTCAGTCCAGTGTGGCCTCTCACCTGAGGTCAGTCCAGTGTGGCCTCTCACCTGAGGTCAGTCCAGTGTGGCCTCTCACCTGAGGTCAGTCCAGTGTGGCCTCTCACCTGAGGTCAGTCCAGTGTGGCCTCTCACCTGAGGTCAGTCCAGTGTGGCCTCTCACCTGAGGTCAGTCCAGTGTGCCCTCTCACCTGAGGTCAGTCCAGTGTGACCTCTCACCTGAGGTCAGTCCAGTGTGACCTCTCACCTGAGGTCAGTCACACAGTCCAGTGTGACCTCTCACCTGAAATCACAGTAAGTCTGATGTAGCCTCTCACCTGAAATCACAGTAAGTCTGATGTAGCCTCTCACCTGAGGTCACAGTCCAGTATGACTTCTCACCTGAGGTCGCAGTCAGTGTAGTCACTAGTGTGACCTCTCTGAAGTCAGTCTCCCAGTGTGACCTCTCACCTGAGGTCACACTAGCATGAGCTCTCACATGAGGTCAGTATCTTAGTCCTCCAGTGTGAGCTCTCACATGAAGTCAGTATCTTAGTCCTCCAGTGTGACCTCTCACCTGAGGTCAGTCAGTTCATCTCAGGTGAGAGGTCACAAGCGTGACCTCTCTCCTGAGGTCACAGTCCACAAGTGATCTCACCTGAGGTCACAGTCCACAAGTGACCTTTCACCTGAGGTCACAGTCCACAAGGGACCTCTCACCCGAGGACATTCAATCCACAAATGTGACCTTTGTCACAATTGCACAGTCCACAAGTGTGACTCTTCACCTGAGGCTACAGTCCACCAGTGTGACCCCTCACCTGAGATCACATTCAGTCCAGTGTGACCCTTGCCTGAGGTCATACAGTAAAGCAGTGTGAACCTCGCCTGAGGTCACAGTCTAGTGTGACTAATATGCTAAGAGTATGTTTCATTTTATTTGGCGTATGTCACCCATATAGGTATCCCTTGTGACCAGCGAAGCAGGTGCTAAGGGTTTAACGATCAAGAGCACTGTCGTTATACCAGCACCTAGGTTCAACCAGCCAATCACAAGGAGGCCCGTCAAAGCTGTGAAGCGATGTGGTACACTCGTGAAGCAACGTTGGTAGACTTACCTACCCAGCTGGTCGCTTCGGTTCTCACCGTGTCTTGTGGTTGCATTCGTCTCGTTGTACATAGTTACTAATACTGCACATAGGCTATATACACTAAATACCAGATTATTTTTGAAGGAAATACAATAATTTCTCTCCGTTGCCTTTTTGCTCGTTCCTAATTGATTATCATGCTAGGTGTGTAGGCCAATAGTCTACACCTGTCCACGTAATAGTGACACTCGCCTGAGGTCACATTCAGTCCAGTGTTAACCTCGCTTGAGGTCATACAGTAAAGCAGTGTGAACCTCGCCTGAGGTCACAGTAAACCACTTCACTTCCAAAGTCACATACAGACTACCATTGTGACCTTCACCTTCCAGGTCACAGAGTACCAGTGTGACCGTCACCTCCCGTCACATCAGTCACCTCCAGTCACCTCACAGTCTGTCAATGTTTTCCTGAGAAGTTTGAACTTTTCAACAACTTGAGCAACTGAAGAAGCTTGTAAACGGTGTGAGAGATGCTAAGTTGATTAACTTAGTCTGCAGAGTGTATGATGTGTTGGCGGAGTGTATGATGTGTTGGCGGAGTGTATGATGTGTTGGCAGAGTGTATGATGTGTTGGCAGAGTGTATGATGTGTTGGCAGAGTGTATGATGTGTTGGCAGAGTGTATGATGTGTTGGCGGAGTGTATGATGTGTTGGCAGAGTGTACGATGTGTTGGCAGAGTGTACGATGTGTTGGCAGAGTGTACGATGTGTTGGCAGAGTGTACGATGTGTTGGCAGAGTGTACGATGTGTTGGCAGAGTGTACGATGTGTTGGCAGAGTGTACGATGTGTTGGCAGAGTGTACGATGTGTTGGCAGAGTGTACGATGTGTTGGCAGAGTGTACGATGTGTTGGCAGAGTGTACGATGTGTTGGCAGAGTGTACGATGTGTTGGCAGAGTGTACGATGTGTTGGCAGAGTGTACGATGTGTTGGCAGAGTGTACGATGTGTTGGCAGTGTGTACGATGTGAGGCAGTGTATAAATAGTTACGTGAATGTATGTGTGGCCGTGTGAGGCAGTGTATGTGTGGCTGTGTGAGGCAGTTTAGGTTGTGGTATCTATAAATGCCTAGTATTCACATTTTATAGTATTTCCAGGTTTCTAGTATGTATGTGTTTCTACTATCTAAACTTTCTAGTTTCTATACACTTCTGTTATCACTAAGATTCTAGTGTTTATAAGTTTCGGATATCTGAAGGTTTCTAGTGTCTGTAGAATTCTAGTATTATAGGTTTCTGATAGCTCTGCATTTCTAGAACTTAAAAGGATTCAAGTATCTGTAGGTTTTAATAGTAATTATAATATAATCAGGGATAGATGTGCTAGAGTAGATATATGTAGAAGTTAGGAGGAAGTGAGGGAGAGGAGTGTTCAAGAGTAAGCGGGTTAGTGGAGGTAAGGGAGAGTGTAAGAGGTTACGTAAAATCAAAGTTGGAGTAATTACTCTCTATTAAAAAATCAGTGTGTGTGAGTGTGTGTCAAAGGAGGGACTTAAAATAAGAAGGTCAGTAAGAGTAAGACGGTGGAGACGTCGGTAGCGAGTTCTGCCTGCTTGTTGATAGATTGGACAATCTATTAAGACATGGTGAACTAACAGTGTAACCTGACAGTCCTCGCAGAGCGTTGCTGGACGTTTTTCCATGAAGTGTTTGTGTTTGAGTTGCGTGTGGCTAATGTGTACGCGGGAGTACAGTCTACCAAACACGACGGCAGTGGGAAGATGATGGACAGAAAGCCAAATGTGGTTAGACAGAAAATTTATTGTGGCCCAACGTGGACCACCGTTGTTACCAGTGGAGCTGTCGAGAGAGCACTGAAAAACAGTTCGGGAAAGGAATACGTCTGTGCGAAATTGGAAAGGTCATGAACGTCTGACCACGTAGCTGAGTCTGCCGGCTTGTTACCCCAAACATCGACGTGTGTGCAGAGACTCGGCAAAAAACATCTTTATGCTCACTAGAAATATGGCATAAGCAAAGTTGTATATAAAGGACGGTGGGATGAGGGGAATCAAATTTATAGGTAGTCTGTAACGCACTGTACGTGTCCGAAATAACTACGAAAAGTGAGGTGGACATTGATGCAGTGTATATGACGACCATGAGAATTGCATACAACTCGGCTGTGAAAACATTGGCCGAGTCTGGTAAATGACCTCTGATGATTTTTGTCAGGAAAAACCGCTGCATACCCAACACCATCAGGGCATTTAGAACCATCATTGTACACTGCACTAGCATGAGAAGTGGTCAGTAAAGAGCGAGTGTGAAGTTATAGCAGGCGAGTGAGCTCTGCCACATGGAAGTGGACAAGAACAAACACAAATCGTCAGGACTTTCCAAGGAAGGAGAGAAAAGTAACATGCAAGGTGGCTGTTAAAGGGGAGATAAGTTAAGAGAAGCCAATAGAGAGCAAATATGGAGAGGAGAGGGGCGCATTACATAGGGGCGACTGTTAAACAAAGAAGCTCTACTAACATCCGTTACCGTCCTCTGTGTAGAAGGATCATTAAAGTCGTGAGAGCAGACAAAATAACAGAGATAATATGCAGCGCTTATCTTGCAGAGATAACACGTTTGTCTCTGCATATATGTAGACTCTAATTGGGAGAACAAAAAGCAACGAATCACATTATTATTATTATTATAATCATGGGGGAGCGTCAAACCCGTAGGATTATACAGCGCATGTAGCTGAGGGGGATGGAAGGTATTCAGGCTCAATTCAGGGAACCGGAGCACAGATCCAATTCCTTTGATCAAGAGCCCCTCACCAGCGTCAAGGAACCTCCCTTGAGGGGCACCGAGTCACAAACGTAACCTATGACGATAAATGGAATCAAAACACAGCTGGTCACAGAAGTCCGATTTGGATAGGATGAACACAGAATGAAGATTAGGATGGGTTCGTCTGTCAGCCCCTCAAGAATGTGGTAGGGGCAAGCAGCTTTCAGGGATGGTGAGAGGCCTCCGGGGGACATTTGAAAAATTTGTCATTACCTCGTTCAAGAATATGGGAACCATACAGGTATGAAGCAGCACGAGGGACAACAGGGCACCTTGTAAAGGGTATTTGACGTGTTTTAGTAAGAGAAAATTTAAGCCCATGAGAGGTGGTCCAGTGGGAAGCGCGACCTATAGCACTCTTGAATGAGACTAAAACAAGGTAGTGACTACATGAACTATAGCAGAATCATTGACCTAGAGACGCCTTCAGTATGGATGAAGTCAGGGGACAACTTATTATTAATTCAGACGCGGAAGTGCCTCTCCGACAAGAATTCCTAAGGAAAATCGGTTGATTGTCTCGACGGCCCAAGGGATGAGCCTGGGCTAAGATAATGTAACACCAAGTAGTGTCATAAGCTTTTTCGAGATCAAAGAAGATTGGAGTAACCAAATGATTATTAGTGAATGTTGTGAGCATAGGTACTCAAGCTGATTAATCCTGGTCCTTTTAATTCAGACAATCTGTCCCTTTCAGCCCTATCAATTCCTCTTAATTATGTATTCCTTGTCCTTCTCTCCTTTATGGTCGTTAGGTTCAGTTCTTTCAACCTCTCCTCATAGTTCATTCTTATTAGTTCTGATGTTAACCTGGTTGCAAATCTTTGGACATTTTCTAGTTTCTTCAAGTACTTGACCAGATGTGGGCTACATGCTGGGACCTCGTACTCAGTCACTGGCATGACATATGTCATGTATATGGTTCTGAAGGATTCTTTAATCAAGTTCCTGAATACTATGCTGAGGCTTGTTAATCTTCCATATGCTGCTGCTCTTATACGGTTTATGTACAAGTATGGCAATATGCTAAGTGCTATATTAATCTTCAAGTCTTTTTTCCTCCTTAATATTTGCACCTCTGCCTTTCCTGTACTATTTGAACTCGAGAACCCACTTGTTTGACTACATCTGCTTTTGAGGTGTTTTGTGGAGTTTATCCTTGTCCTCTCTTCTTTTTCGCCTCGCTACTGATACACAGGACTCGGTTCCATCCGGTAGATCATTCACGTATATTAGGAAAGTAGTTGTCCTAACGCTGATCCTTGCGAAACCCCATACGTTACTCTCTGGTGTGGTACTGTATCAAATGTTTTTCTATAGTCCAAGAAAGTGCAGTCAAGCCAATCCAATGTTTCTTGGTTTATTATTGTGACTGTCTTAGCAAATTGGTAAGACAGGATTTCCCATTCCTAAATCCATTTTCTTTTTCCATAAAGAATCTTTTTCTCTCCATGTCCCAATATCTTTATTTTTTCCGTACTATCTTCTCCAAAATCTTTGACAGTATGCTTGAGATGTTCAGGGATTCTTGTTTGTCCCTTTTTTTTCTATAAATAGGGACCACATTTGCCATTTTTCATTTTTTTGGCAGCTTTTCTGACTGCAGAAACTGGTGGAATACTTTTCTCGCAGCCCCATTGTTTTTGTTACATCCAGCTCATTTGTTGTCTTGATCCTGTCCAGTACCTGTTGCTGTGTTTCGCCTGCTGTGCCTTCCAGTAGTTCTCCACTTTCTTCAGTAAAGACTTCTTTGAATATTTTGCTGAACACTTCACAAACTTCTGTCATTCTCTGTTAGCCCCCCTTCTTCCACAGCCTTATCACTCGCCAGGTCACAGTTTTGTTTACTTATGTGGCTGTGAAGCAACAATGGTTCTGTTTTAACCTTTGACGATATTTTCAAACTTTCAGCTGAACTTCTCATTCTTGCATATTCTCTCCTGCTTGCCTCTTACTTTTCTGCACTGTGATTTGCCATTCTTTATTAACCATAAAGGGCTCTCTTTGTTTTTCTTGCTTCTTCTTTTCGTGTTTAGTATGAATCTCACTTTTGTCTCTTGGAACTTTAACTACTCTCTTCATTATTACAGGTCTGCCTTCCAGTTCTTTAGGAAAAATTATCATGCATAGTCCCCTTTCTGTAGTCCTATTTTCTGTTATTTGCTTCTTCCCGTTCCTTCTGTGTGCGCGTGTGTGAGTGTGCGTGTGTGAGTGTGCGTGTGTGAGTGTGCGTGAGTGCATGCGTGTGCGCGCGAGCACGCGAGTTCGATTGTATGCAAATGTGTGTGTATTCAAAAAGTTGTACTCACCGAGTTTATTTCCGGGGTTTGAGTCTCAGCTCCTGGCCCGCTTCAAACAATAATCACAGGCATTATGTTTCTGGTCTTTTGAACCCTATCATGCCCACTTTGGAAACTATGTATTGTGTGAGAAGAGAACGGGAGAAAGGAAAAGAATAAATCCTTTGAAGAGTCTGAGAGAGAGAGAGAGAGAGAGAGAGAGAGAGAGAGAGAGGGAGAGGGAGAGGGAGAGGGAGAGAGGGAGAGGGAGAGAGAGAGAGAGTTTCATGGTTGGGAGACAGCCAAAACGCAGATGTGGTATACACGGATTTCACAAAGGCATTTGACAAATGTAATCATGGGGTGATCCAACGTAAAATGAAGGTCATAGACATAGCGGGAAAAGTAAGAAAATAGATATTCAGTTTTCTGACAACAAAAATACTATCAGTAAACAAAGCAAAATCCGGCATTAGCTACGTAAAAAAGGTGAGTGCAAGGCACGGTCCTGGCGCCTCTACTGCTGCGTATTCTCATAAATAACATATATAAAAACTTTCGCTACGGTTTTGTATCATCATTTGCGGATGATCCCAAAATAAGCATGGTGGAAGACACGGAAAATCCGCAAGAAGATATAATCAAAGTTTTCCAGTTGGTAGTGGAGATTATTGCGCACAATGGAGTTATGCTCCAGCTGCTGAGATATGTAAAGGGATACTGTATACAAAAACTCAAGAGAATCATCAAACAGAACGAAATGAGCACGTGAGAGACCTTGGAGTAATTATTTCAGCTGATCTTTCTTTTAAAGAACACAATAAGGCAAATGTCACAACAGCCAGAAAAAATGATTGGGTGGATAAAGAAAATTTTAAAAACAAGGGAACTAGTGCTTTACTTAGAACTAGTGTTTTACTTAGAACATTGTTCAGTGTTGACGACTCCGTTCAGGGCATGGGATATATCAGAGCTGGAACAAATACAGTGTTTCAATTACTGGGAACGTCTCAAAGTCCTAAATGTGTACTCGTTGGAGCAGAGGAGATATGCACACGATAATATATACATGGAAAGTACGTGAGAGATGAGCCTCAAATCTGCACACTGCCATAACAACATACTGAAGTGAGAGAGATGGGAGAAAATGTGCACTCAACCCAGTGAGAAGCAGGGGCGCCGTGAGCACAATAAGAGAACATTGTATTAACATCCGTGATCCCAGAGTATTCAACATCTTCCCAGAAGATATCAGAAACACTGCCGGGACAAGTGCGGAAGCTAAGTGTCAGATCAACCAGGCTGTGATGGATATGTGAGCCAGCGGGCCAGCAACAACCTAGTTGACCAGGGAAGCACAAGACAAGCCTGGCCCAGGGCCGGGCTCCGGGAGTAAGAAAACTCGAAATTCATCAAAGGTCAAGATATATGGATGTTTTGACCTAATTATTTGTGAGGTCATTAGCTTTTTCAAGAGTGTAAGGATAAGCAATATTACCAATCTTTTCTAGTTAAAACTCGGGGGTCCACTGTATTTTGTTTATACCTGTCCAAGCTAAACTTTAAGGGGTAGATCTGCTTAACCCGTTAACAAATTATCCCCATTACTTATGAATACGCTCTCTTTTTGATCTTTCTTGCGTTTTTCGTGTGTGTATTTTGTAAAGTTTTGATGAAGTCTTGGGTTTTAGTCATGATATACTCTACCAAACCTTCTAGCTAAACACATTAAATTTCCTTAATGGGAGTCATTATATTATTCATGATATGGGAATTGCTAACATTTCAAGAGGAGAGTTTGCGTCCTTTCTTCCTTTGATCTCTGAGTAAATTCTCAACAGTAGCGAGTAGATCATCATTATTTTTGTGTGTACCATAGGACTCATATGAATTATAACGTTTCTATGATCTGAGCTAAGAATAAGTTTTTATCCTTTTGTAAAAGTTCCTTGATTACTAAAAATATGATCAAGATGTATGGCTGTGATTCAGGGAAGATAATCAGATTTAAGATTTGCGGATCTAATACGCCGATATAGATTTTATGTATATATGTATGTGTATGTATGTACGTACGTATGTGTATGTATGGATGCAATAATTTCATAAAAATCATTCTGAATCTAACGAAAAAAATATATTTCATTGTGTTTGTTTTTTATTAAGTTATTTTAAACTTGTATAAAATATATTTAGTTGGATTAGGCTAAATTAAATTGCGTTTATTATAATAAGTAAGTTTTCTAAGGTTCTTTTGGTAAACAATCATTAATTTTTATATTAACGTAAATGAAAAACTATATCTTTAAATGTTCAAGAGAAAATTTTAGAAAGGACTTAATTTTAAATGAGTTCTTGCTAATTGACCAGTTTTACCTATTTGGCCCGATATATATATATATATATATATATATATATATATATATATATATATATATATATATATATATAATAATAATGTAAGTGGGCTTACTTTTGCCCACTGTTGAAGCATTCTCCTGTTCATTTAGGAATTTAACTAATTTAGTTCCAGTGTTCGTAATTACCCCTACAATAGACTTCGGTCCGGCATTATAATCTCTAAGAATAATATTACATTTACTGTTAATACGATCTAAAGATGTGAATTTAGAAGTTGCATGTACATACTTGAACACCATATTATTGTATGTTTTATTGACTGTGTAGGGTAATGATGGAACGAGGCAAATTATTTCGACCATAAATTACACAACAGTTAGTTGATATTTTCATTTACTTTAAAATCAGGGTAATTCAATTTTGGGAAGGCTCTCCATCTCGTAGTCTGCATTCTTGCAAACAGATTAAATCATTTTTGTAGTAGTAATGTGATATAAATCTGGAAGTTGTGTTCTACGAAAAAATATATATATCGTAGCCATCGTAGTTATTTGCTTCAGTATCTTTGCTAGTTTGATGGCAACTGTGTTACTTTACATCTGTAGTCTGCAAATGCATAGTTTGCACCTTTTTTTATAACTATTTTTCCTTAATCATCTCAAGGAATTTCGTCAGACAAATGTGTGTGGTATTAAGATGTATAAAGTAGAGCTACAGGCGTGGTGTCGTACTGTTAGTCGTATGATCATGAAGAGTTAACTACGGCGTGAGGGGCGTTGTGTAACGCAAGGCTAACGAGAAAGGCCTGAAGGAAATAAATTAGCGAGTGTGAATACGCGAGGGGGGGGTGCCCTTATTAAGTGTGAAAAAAGTGGTGTTGGTGTGAAGAACATGATAAGTAAACATGAATGCAACTCTGAAAAATCTGTTTGTTGGGAGAGGAAAAGTAATTTGACAGTTTGCGTCACATCTCTGGTGGAATACCTGAGGCGTAACCAAACAAGTGGGTAAAATACTGCTGCGGGTGACATTAATTTGTCTTGATGCTGCATGATGCGGAGATGATGATAAGAGGTTGGGTGTCACTATACATATACGTCGGATACATATATGGTAAAGAGGATGATCATATAATGTAATGTCAGATGATTAATACCAAGAAGAAAAAGCTGTAGTTGCTTGAGATGACCAACATCAACAAATCGAAAAAAAACAATAATTTGTACACAAACGGCGTATTTATGTATTATTTAAATATACTGCGTATTTGCATATTTTTTAGGTAAATGTGGTTGTCATCATCTCCATTTTACGTTTACAAACTTGAGCAAACTTGCGAGTCGAAACTTGCAAAGTTCACTTGGAATTAGTGTTGCGCTGGCTGCTCTTGTTTGCAAATCCGGCTGCTGCCAACTAATTACTTGGTGTTGTTGGACTGTTAGCACAACTTAGCACAAACTTTTCAAATACATCTTGCGTATTTGACAATATGGAGATGAATTAGAGTCGAGTATATTATAATCTCATTCATAAGTAGAATTAATTTAAGATTTGAGTTTCACTTTTGCATAAAGTTTATATTAAGGCGGGTTGTTCCAGAGGCTTGTGCGATGAGTTGTGTTGATGCCTGAAGCAACACTATGTACTCACCTATATTTGGGTCGATTCACAGCTCTTGGCCCTTCCTCTTCACTGTATCATTGCTGTTCTGATATTTTTTATAAAACTTTGCTGTTACTGATGATTATGAAGAGATTGTTGCAGCATCAGCTTTCGTTGATGCTGCCATTGCTGCTGAAGGCTGTCGCTTTTACCGCAGCAAATAATGCTGGTGCTGCAACACAAGCAAAATAAGCTGCTGATGATGAGACTGCTGACATGGGTTTTCATGCAGATACTGCTGGTGCTGCAGCAGACTCTTTCTGCTGGTACTCCTGATGGTATTTCTGCTGATACAGTTCCTGCTGGTGCTGCTGATGATGCAGCTGCTGGTGTTGCGGCTGTTCCTGATGCTGTTGCTGCTTTTACTCATCCAGTTCATCCTGATGCAGCTGCTGCTGCACTGCTGGTGTGCTGCTGATATAGATGCTGTTGGTGTTTCTGCTGATGCATCTACTGCTGGTGTCGCTGATGCAGTTGCTGCTACTGATATATCTGCTCCTGCTGCTGCTAGCGTTGCTGCTGATACGCCTGCTACTACTGCTGGTGATAGTGATGCTGCTGCTGCTACAGCTAGTGTTGTTGCTGCTGCTGCTACAACTAGTGTTGTTGTTGCTACATCTAGTGTTGCTTCTGCTGCTACAACTAGTGTTGTTGCTGCTGCTACAGCTAGTGTTGTTGTTGCTGCTGCTACAGATAGTGTTGTTGTTGCTGCTGCTACAGATAGTGTTGTTGTTGCTGCTGCTACAGCTAGTTTTGTTGTTGCTGCTGCTACAGCTAGTGTTGTTGTTGCTGCTGCTACAGCTAGTGTTGTTGTTGCTGCTGCTACAGCTAGTTTTGTTGTTGCTGTTGCTACAGTTAGTGTTGCTGCTGATGCTGCTACAGCAAGTATTATTGCTGCTGCTGTTATAGCTAGTGTTGTTGCTGCTGCTACTACTACAGTTAGTGTTGCTGCTGCTGCTCTTACAGCTAGTGTTGTTGCTGCTGCTACAGCTAGTGCTGTTGCTGCTGCTGCTGCGGCTAATGTTGCTGCTGCTGATACAGGTAGTGTTGTTGCTACTGCTGCTACAGGTAGTGTTGCTGCTGCTGCTACAGGTAGTGTTGTTGCTGCTGCTACAGGTAGTGTTGTTGCTGCTTCTGCTACAGGTAGTGTTGTTGCTGCTGCTGCTACAAGTAGTGTTGTTGCTGCTGCTGCTACAGGTAGTGTTGTTGCTGCTGCTGTTACAGGTAGTGTTGCTGCTTCTGCTACAACTAGGGTTGCTGCTGCTGCTGTTGCGGCTAGTGATGTTGCTGTTGTTGCTACAGCTAGTGGTGTTGCTGCTGCTACAGCTAGTGTTGTTGCTGCTGCTGCTACAGCTAGTGTTGTGGTACAGCTAGTGTTGTTGCTGCTGATGATACAGCTAGTTTTGTTGTTGCTGCTGCTACAGCTAGTGTTGCTGCTGCTGCTGGTACAGCTAGTGTTGTTGCTGCTGATGATACAGCTAGTGTTGCTGCTGCTGCTGGTACAGCTAGTGTTGCTGCTGCTGCTGGTACAGCTAGTGTTGCTGCTGCTGCTGGTACAGCTAGTGTTGCTGCTGCTGCTGGTACAGCTAGTGTTGCTGCTGCTGCTACAGCTAGTTTTGCTGCTTCTGCTGCTACAGCTAGTGTTACTGCTGCTACTAAAGCTAATGTTGCTGCTGCTGCTACTACAGCTAGTGTTGCTGCAACTTCTACAGCTAGTATTGCTGCTGCTACAGCTAGTGTTGCTGCTGCTACAGCTAGTGTGGCTTCTGCTACAGCTAGTGTTGCTGCTGCTACAACTAGTGTTGCTGCTGCTGATGCTACAGGTAGTGTTGCTGCTGCTACAGCTAGTGTTGCTGCTGCTACAGCTAGTGTTGCTGTTGCTACAGCTAGTGTTGCTGCTGCTGCTACAGCTAGTGTTGCTGCTGCTGCTACAGTTAGTGTTGCTGTTTATGCTGCTACAGCTAGTGTTGTTGCTGCTGCTACAGCTAGTGTTGCTGCTGCTGCTGCTACAGCTAGTGTTGTTGGTGCTGCTGCTACAGCTAGTGTTGTTGGTGCTGCTGCTACAGCTAGTGTTACTGCTGCTGCTACAGCTAGTGTTGCTGCTGCTGATGCTACAGCTAGTGTTGCTGCTGCTGATGCTACAGGTAGTGTTTCTGCTGCTGCTACAGCTAGTGTTGCTGCTGCTACAGCTTGTGTTGCTGTTGCTACATCTAGTGTTGCTGCTGCTGCTGCTACAGTTAGTGTTGTTGCTGCTGCTGCTACAGTTAGTGTTGCTGTTTATGCTGCTACAGCTAGTGTTGTTGCTGCTGCTACAGCTAGTGTTGTTGCTGCTGCTACAGCTAGTGTTGCTGCTGCTGCTGCTACAGCTAGTGTTACTGCTGCTGCTACAGCTAGTGTTGCTGCTGCTGGTACAACTAGTGTTGTTGCTGCTGCTGCTACAGCTGGTGTTGCTGCTGCTGCTGACACAGCGAGTTTTATTGCTGCTTCTGATACAGATAGTTTTGCTGCTTCTGCTGCTACAGCTAGTGTTGCTGCTGCTGCTCCTACAGCTAGTGTTGTTGCTGCTGCTACAGCTAGTGCTGTTGCTGCTGCTGCTGCTGCGGCTAATGTTGTTGCTGCTGATACAGCTAGTGTTGTCGCTACTGCTGCTACAGGTTGTGTTGTTGCTACTGCTGCTACAGGTTGTGTTGTTGCTACTGCTGCTACAGGTAGTGTTGTTGCTACTGCTGCTACAGGTAGTGTTATTGCTGCTGCTACAGGTAGTGTTGTTGCTGCTTCAGCTACAGCTAGTGTTGCTGCTGCTGCTGCTAGAGCTAATGTTGTTGCTGCTGCTAGAGCTAGTGTTGTTGCTGCTGCTACAGCTAGTGTTGTTGCTGCTGCTACAGCTAGTGTTGTTGCTGCTGCTAGAGCTAGTGTTGTTGCTGCTGCTGCTACAGCTAGTGTTGTTGCTGCTGCTGCTACAGCTAGTGTTGCTGCTGCTGCTGCTGCAGATCGTGATGTTGCTGCTGCTGATACAGCTAGTGTTGCTGGTACAGCTAGTGTTGTTGCTGCTGATGATACAGCTAGTTTTGTTGTTGCTGCTGCTACAGCTAGTGTTGTTGCTGCTGCTGGTACAGCTAGTGTTGCTGCTGCTGCTGGTACAGCTAGTGTTGCTGCTGCTGCTGGTACAGCTAGTGTTGCTGCTGCTGCTGGTACAGCTAGTGTTGCTGCTGATGCTGGTACAGCTAGTGTTGCTGCTGCTGCTACCGTTAGTGTTGCTGCTGCTGCTGCTACAGCTAGTTTTGCTGCTTCTGCTGCTACAGCTAGTGTTGCTGCTGCTGCTAAAGCTAATGTTGCTGCTGCTACTACAGCTACTTTTGCTACAACTGCTACAGCTAGTGTTGCTGCAACTGCTACAGCTAGTGTTGCTGCAACTGCTACAGCTAGTGTTGCTGCTGCTACAGCTAGTGTTGCTGCTGCTACAGCTAGTGTTGATGCTGCTGATGCTACAGGTAGTGTTGCTACTGCTGCTACAGCTAGTGTTGTTGCTGCTACAGCTAGTGTTGCTGCTGATGCTACAGCTAGTGTTGCTGCTGCTGCTACAGCTAGTGTTGTTGCTGCTGCTGCTCCTACAGCTAGTGTTGCTGCTGCTCCTACAGCTAGTGTTGTTGCTGCTGATGATACAGCTAGTGTTGCTGCTGCTGCAGCTAATGTTGCTGCTGCTGCTACAGTTAGTGTTGCTGCTGATGCTCCTGCTGCAGATCGTGATGCTGCTGCTGCTTCTACAGCTAGTGTTGTTGCAGCTGCTGCTACAGCTAGTGTTGCTGTTGCTGCTACAGCCAGTATTGCTGCAGCTGCTACAGCTAGTGTTGTTGGTGCTGCTGCTACAGCTAGTGTTGCTACAGCTAGTGCTGTTGCTGCTATAGCTAGTGTTGCTGCTGCTACAGTTAGTGTTGCTGCTGCTACATTTAGTGTTGCTGCTGCTGCTACATTTAGTGTTGTTGCTGCTGCTACATTTAGTGTTGTTGCTGCTGCTACAGCTAGTGTTGTTGCTACTGCTACAGCTAATGTTGCTGCTACAGCTAGTGTTGCTGCTGCTACAGCTAGTGTTGCTTCTGCTACAGCTAGTGTTGCTACTGTTACAGCTAGTGTTACTGCTGCTGTTACAGCTAGTGTTGCTGCTGCTCCTACAGCTAGTGTTGTTGCTGCTGCTCCTACAGCAAGTGTTGTTGCTGCTGCTCCTACAGCTAGTGTTGTTGCTGCTGCTGCTGCTACAGCTAGTGTTGTTGCTGCTGCTGCTGCTACAGCTAGTGTTGTTGCTGCTGCTGCTCCTGCAGCTAGTGTTGCTGCTGCTGCTCCTGCAGGTAGTGTTGTTGCTGCTGCTCCTACAGCTAGTGTTGTTGCTGCTGCTGCTCCTGCAGCTAGTGTTGCTGCTGGTACAGCTAGTGTTGCTGCTGGTACAGCTAGTGTTGTTGCTGCTGCTGCTGCTCCTACAGCTAGTGTTGTTGTTGCTGCGGCTAATATTGCTGCTTGTGAAAACGAATCAAACCAAAGCCACGAAAAGCAATTCAATACATAGGTTCTTCTAGCAAGAGTTATGGAGCATTCCGTAGAGCTGAAGTCTGGCTCTGATCCACCGTAGTCCAGTGTGGCGTAAATTGAAGAGCCACGGACGATATAAATAGAAGATTCGGTCACCTTAAATTGAAGACTGCGATATACACTGTCGTCTTTGAATTGGTAGGTCTGAGCCCTAATTAGGAGAGCAAAGCAACACAGTGTAGTGCAGTAGAACACAGGTACAGGTCTGAGTGAACCGTTAATGAGACGGTGAACCCAACAAGTTGAGGTCTCGTACACAGGATGAGGAGGGGATTCAGAAGCACTGCTCCCGGACTGACAAGTCACACATACGTGGGATTGATTTCTGTAGTAACAGGATGTGAAGTGAAGAGAAATATTTCACGTACGTTTTCCTAAAGTCAAAGCAAGCCTCCAAATCTCTCATGATTCCACTGGGCCGCTGAAAACAATTGGGGATCGTCAGAGAACCGGGTAGTCAACTGACTCCCTAGGATTCACAGCACAATAAATCACCTATAAATGTGATTTCCATTAGCACGGACATCTGCCAAAGAATACTAGGTCATCCTATTGATACCCTTCTAACATCTAGCATGTTTCTGGCTTTGTAACAAGTTGTAGCTAGTAATTATTCTGACCCAATTATCCTGTATCTCATTAAGATTGTTATGGGTTGCATGAGATTAAAACTGGGTAAATAATTATCAACAAATAAAAATTTGAAAAATTTAATGAAACAAAAGGTTTGTCTAAAGTTAACAATATTTAGAGAAAAGATTAAGGATGTTTGAATTAGGCTCCTGCACACCACTTAGTGCATAGCTTCACTAGCTTATTATTATTACTATAGTATTCTCTATTTCTGTACATTTGATTTAAATTGTGCTTTTAACAATAAAATGCTGTACAGTACTATATTTAATAAACTGTACCATCTTGTACGTTACTGTATTGCATTCTACTCAAAAGTACTAGAATAAGTAATTGTGTGTGTGTGTACTCACCTAGTTTTGGTTGTAGGGGTCGAGTCATAGCTCCTGGCCTCGCCTCTTTACTGGTCACTGCTAGGTCACTCTTCCTGCTCCATGAGCTTTATCATACTTCTTAAGGGAGGTGCGAACGAAATCACTTTTTTTTTTTTTTTTTTGGTCTAATTTCAATGAGATTTTCGCAGTGATTTATACAGCTTTTAAAAACCTATACACTGTCTTTGTTGTGATTTTTTGCCTTTAAGTTAGAAAGAAAAAAATAAATTGTGCCAAATTTTATGGGTCACAAAACTTTCCTTTTCTACAAAATTGGGAAGATGTACAATGCTCTAGTTAACATCAGATGAAAGATAAAGGCTATATAATTGTTGACCCAATGTCAGTAAATTCCATAAAAAATGTTGAAGTTAGTGATTTTTTTGTGGGGAAAAAAATCGATAAAAACAAAGCTGTAAAAGATATCGGAAAAACTCATAGGGTGTTTGTAGAGCATCATTACTCAATAATGTGTGCAAACATCATTGCAATCCTATTAAAACCTTTCGCAAAAAATGGAACACAATGTCAACTTATTTCTGAGTTATTCATATTTTTTTCTGTAAAACTCTATGGATACGGCGAGCTAAATCTCAGCGTGTTGCATACATCAACACTTGTTGAGACCCCAGAGGCCACTGAGGTAGCATGAGTCCCTGCACTCCAGTAGGTTTGTGACATAGGATTTCCCGTCCCTGAAACCGTGTTGGCCGTCGTTGATAAGCTCATTCCTTTCTAGGTGCTCCACCACTCTTCTGATAATCTTCTCCATGACCTTGCATACTATACATGTCAATGACACTGTTCTGTAGTTTAGTGCTTCATGTCTGTCTCCTTTTTTAAAAGTTGGGACTACATTTGCTGTCTTCCATACCTCAGGTAATCTCCCTGTTTCGATGGATGTGTTGAATATTGTTGCTAGGGGTATACATAGCTCCTCTTCTCCCTCTCTCAGGACCCATGGAGAGATGTTGTCCGGCCCCATCGCCTTTGAGGTATCTAGCTCACTCAGCAGCCTCTTCACTTCTTCCTCGGTTGCATGTATCGTGTCCAGCACTTGTTGGTGTACCCCACCTCTCCGTCTTTCTGGAGTCCCTTCTGTCTCCTCTGTGAACACCTCTTTGAATCTCACCTGGTCCTTGACTGTTGTGTTCCTCCTGATGTAGCTATACAACAGCTTTGGGTCGGATTTGGCTTCGCTGCTATGTCATTTTCATATTGTCGTTGGGCCTCCCTTCTTACCTGTGCATATTCATTTCTGGCTCTACGACTGCTCTCCTTATTATCCTGGGTCCTTTGCCTTCTATACTTCTTCCATTCCCTAGCACACTTGGTTTTGGCTTCCCTACACCTTTGGGTGAACCACGGGCTCATCCTGGCTTTTTCATTATTCCTGTTACCCTTGGGTACAAGCCTCTCCTCAGCTTCCTTGCATATTGTTGTCACATATTCCATCATCTCGTTTAATGACTTTCCCGCCAGTTCTCTGTCCCACTGAACCCCGTTCAGAAAGTTCTTCATTTCTGCATAGTCCTCTTTCTTGTAGTTTGGCTTCATTCGTCCAGCCCTTCCTGCTTCCCCCTCCACTTGTAACTCTACTGTGTATTCGAAGCTTAAGACCATATGATCACTGGCCCCAAGGGGCCTTTCATATATGATGACCTCAATAACTGCACTACTCAAGGTGAATATTAGGTCCAGTCTCGCTGGTTCATTTTCTCCTCTCTCTCTGGTAGTGTCCCTTACGTGTTGGTACATGAAGTTTTCCAGTACCACCTCCATCATCATAGCCCTCCACGTTTCTTGGCCCCATGTGGTTCCAAGTTCTTCCAATCGATTTCCTTGTGGTTGTAGTCACCCATGATCAGTAGCTTCGCCCTGCTCGCATGAGTCCTTTTGGCAACTTCAGCCAGTGTGTCAACCATCGCTCTATTACTCTCATCATACTCTTGCCTTGGCCTCCTGCTGTTCTGTGGTGGGTTATACATCACTGCAATTACCACCTTGGGACCTCCAGACTGAAGCGTTCCTATTATGTAATCTCTTGCTTCTCCTCTGTCTCCTCTCTCCAGCTCATCAAAATCCCATTGGTTTTTGATCAACAGTGCCACTCCTCCACCCCCTCTGTTCCCTCTGTCTTTCCTCAGGACCTGATATTCCATTGGAAAGGTGTGTGTGTGTGTGTGTGTGTGTGTGTGTGTGTGTGTGTGTGTGTGTGTGTGTGTGTGTGTGTGTGTGTGTATGTGTGTGGAGTGCTCAGCAAGACTCGTCATAGAACGTGGCAGACAAAACAATTTCTCCCTGAACAGATTAGCCTCTGACCAAGAGAGAAGAAAAAGCACAGCTTGCTTGAACAGTAAAGCGACCAGTTCGTCAAACAGCAAATTGCACAAAGCAGCCGAGAGCAGCACATCGTCAGGCGAGGCAGGAGACACAAGAACGACCGTAACTGGCAACAATCAACATGTGCTCTATACAAGGAAAAAAAAAAAAAAAAAAAAAATCCCGAATTACTGAATCTGAGTTGAGCAACTTCCAAACCCCGACTACAACGGTGAGCAGATGCCAGAAAAAGTTAGGATTAGTCCCGGAACCTGAAGCATAGTGTCAGACGACACGACCTCAGAAAATGTAAAAAAATCATTAGTTGTAAATAAGGCTCTGCGAGCAGAATTAACAGAGTACGAGATATATGTTTCGACATCCCAGCGGATGCATACTGCACCAGAAAAATGAGTCGACGTGACAAGAGTAGATTAGTTCTCCCAGAGTGGAGAGGAGAAGTGTTGTCTACATGATGTCCAGCCAAGAAAGAAAAAAAGAGTGAAGAAACAGCTGCAGTTGAGAGATCAGATACACTCCTGGCTTGCCTAGTGTCCCAGAAGCCAAATAAGCGAACAAGCAGTTTAGCAGCGCAGTCAGCCAAACAAAACTCTCGAATCTGCTAGCACAAAAAGTGCAGTTTATGGAGCATCCTGCCTAAAAGAATGGGGAAATAAGTAACACAAATAATATAAAGCATGACATTTTCGCTTTAGCTGTTAACGAAAATAACATTAGCAACATAAAATATATATATATATATATATATATATATATATATATATATATATATATATATATATATATATATATATATATATATATATATATATATATATATATATATATATATATTAACACATCGGCCGTTTCCCACCAAGGCAGGGTGGCCCTAAAGAATAACTTTCACCATCATTCACTCCATCACTGTCTTGCCAGAGGCATGCTTACACTACATTTATAAAACTGTAACATTAACACCCTCCTTCAGAGACACTGTACTTCCCATCTCCAGGACTCAAGTCCAGCTTGCCGGTTTCCCTGAACCTCTGATAAATATTACCTTGCTCACACCCAACAGCACGTCAAGTCCTAAACCAATTGTTTCCATTAATCCTATCTA